>PVJC01026617.1:0-23881 GCA_004026665.1 Murina feae
TGGGGGACGATCAGCGGGGTGGCGGGTGGTGTGGGGGTGGGGGCCAATCAGCGGGGTGGCGGGTGGTGTGGTGGTGGGTGGTGTGAGGGTGAGGAGCAAGATCAGCCGGGTGGTTGGTGGTGTGGGGGTGGAGGGTGCCATCAGCGGGTGGCAGGTGATGTGTGTGGGGTGGGTGGGGCAAGATGTGCGGGTGGCAGGTGACAGGTTGTGCGGGTACAGGCTGGGCTGAGGGACCCCTGAGTGCACATATTTTTGTGCACTGGGCCCCTAGTTTATTATATAGGACTAGAGACCTGGTGCATGAAATTTGTGCACTGGGGGAGGGGAGTGTCCTTCAGCCCAGCCTGCACCCTCTCACAATCCAGGGTCCCTTGAACCTTACTGCCTGCCTGCTCACTCCTTACTGCTTAGCTCTGCTGCTGAGGCGGGAGAGGCTCCCACCACCACCGCTGTGTTTGCCAACTGTGAGCCCGACTTCTGGCTCAGCAGCCATGCCCCCCTATGGGAGCACACTGACCACCAGGGGTAAGCTCCTGCGTTGAGCATCAGCCCTGCTGGCCAGTGCACATCATAACAACTGGCTGTTCTGGTGTTCAGCCATAATGGTTGCATATAGGCTTTTCTTATATAGACTAGGGGCCCAGTGCATGAAATTCGTGCCCGGAGGGGGAGGTACTCAGCCCAGCCTACCCCCTCTCACATATTGGGAGTCCTCAGGAGGTGTCCTACTGATGGCTTAGGCCCACTCCCTGATCCCCTTGGGGAGCAGGCCTAAGCCATAGTCTGACCTCCCTTTGTGGGAGGCGACCAGGCTAATCAGGGGAAGCCACCAGCCCCATCACCCCGCTGTTACAGCCACCAAGGTATTTTCATCAACACAGACTCCAGTCCCTTCACCATGAAAAAATGACAACTTTCTTTAGGCATTTTCAAGATGTGTCTTTCATAGGATATGACTTCTTTTTTTTTTTTTATCCTCATCTGAGGATATGTTTGCATTGATTTTTAGAGAATGTGAAAGAGAAGGGAAAGACAGAGAGAAACATCAAAGTGAGAGGAACACTTTGATTGGTTGCCTCCTGCATATGCCCTGACCTGGGCCCTGGCCAGGGAGGAGCCTGCAACCTAGGTACATGTCCTTGGTCAGAATTGAACCCAGACCCTGCAGTCAGCAAGCTGAGGTATTATGTACTGAGCCAAACCAGCTAGGACAGTATATGACATTTCTTAGCCCTCCAGCAGTGGACCTTCATTTTTTTTCTCCAGGAGTGTGGTGGAAAAACCCTAGATCTCCTTTAGGGATTCTTATTACCCAGGTTACTAGAATATTACCAGTGACATACAGGGAGCTTAGCCAATGAGCAGTCAGAAAAGATGTTTCCTCTGTAGTTCACTCCGATCACCGGCTCCACTCCTGCCCCTCCAATCCCAGCTCCACCCCTGCCTAGGCCTATAACCTCTGGCCAAGACTGCAGGCCTGGGCAGGTGACCCCCAAACCTCTCTGATCGCTGGCTTCACAGAGCCCAGGCCTCTGCAGTCACTGGTTCTGATCTTGCCCCCTGCCATTGCCGACTCTGCCCTTGCCCCACTGGCAGCCTGTGGCCAAGGCTGCAGACCTGGGCAGGGTACCCCCAGACCCCTGCGTTGCTGGCTCCACCGGTGCCCAGACCCCTGTGATTGCAGGCTCTGCCCTGTCCCTCCGATCACTGGCTCTGCAGAACCCAGATCCCTGCAATCTCCGGCCTTGCCTCTGCCCAGGCTTGAGGCTTCTGGCCTAGGCCTTATGCCTGGGTAGGGCACCCTCATACCCTTCCGATCACCGACTCCACCTTTGTCCATGCCTGAGGCCTCTGGCCTGGGCAGAGGACCCCTACCCCCCTCTGATCGCCTGTTACGCCCCTCAAGCCCCCCACCTCCCCCGCCACCTGCCTGGCTAACAGGCCTGACCACTTCAGTAGCAAGGCTGAGCCGGACTGGGCACCTCCATCTTGTGTCCATGGGGGTGGCCATCTTGTGGCTATGGGGTAGGCCATCTTTGTCACAGAGTTATGCCTAATTTGCATATTACTCTTTTATTAGATAGGCTATTTTGCTGACTTTCAGTTAAATCAAAGCCATAGCTTTCCAATTTCTCTTTTAGTTTATTTATTTTTAATCCCATTGCTCCCTCCACCTTCTTGCCTCCCAAAGCCTTCACCACCCTATTTGTGACTATGGATTAAGCATATACACATATGAGTTCATTGGTTGATTTCTCCTCCTCCTTCACCCTCCCCTGCCTCCCTCTGAAGTTTGATAGTCTGTTGGATGTTGCTGTGTCTCTGGGTCTGTTTTTGTTCATGAGTTTATGTTGTTCATTAGATTCCATATATGAGTAAGATCATGTGATATTTATCTTTCTCTGATGGGCTTATTTTGCTTAGCATATGCTCTCTAGGTCCAACCATGCTGTTGCAAATGGTAAGAGTTTTTCTTTTTACAGCTGCATAGTATTCCATTGTGTAGATGTACCACAGCTTTTTAATCCATTCATCTGCTGGTGAGCACTTAAGCTGTTTCCAAATCTTAGCTATTGTAAATTGTGCTGCTATGAACATAGAGGTGCATATATCCTTTCTGATTGGTGTTTCTGAATTCTTGGGATATATTCCTCGAAGTGGAATCACTGGGTCAAATGGTAGTTCCATTTTTAATTTTTTGAGGAAACTCCATACTATTTTCCACAGAGGCTGTAGCCATCTGCATTCCCACCATTTATTGAAGAGACTATCTTAACTCCATTGTATGCTCTTTCCTTTTTTATCAAATATTAATTGGGTCCATTTTTGGATTCTCTGTTTCATTGGTCTATATGCCTGTTCTTGTGCTTATATCAGGCTATTCTGAGTACAGTGGCTTTGTAGTATAACTTGATATCCTGTATTGTGACTCCTCCAACTTTGTTGTTCTTAAAATTGCTACAGCTATTTGGGATCTTTTTTTATTTTATATAAATTTACTTCTATTTAATAGAGTTTACTGTAGAAATACTTTTTCTTCCTATTTTTGCTTATTTTTATTTTCACAGAAATAGCATGCTCTCTGAATAACTGTACTGTGGCCAAAAGAATTGGAAAAGGAAAAGATGCTACTATCATCTATGAGCATTTCGGGAAACCTGTGGATACATTTGTTCAGGAAAACTGTTCGTGCAATGCGCTAACTTCAGAAATAACCTCTCCCAACTCATATAATTCTAGTTCCTATGCAAATGTACAAGATGGAAACATTTCTGTACTTAAAACATACAATGGACAGATGAAGCACAATTTAACAGAATATAAAGACACTTCTGAAGTATATGCATATGATTCAGGTCTTTCATTTATTCCCAGTGATACCAGAGAAAGTGTTAATGGTGACCCCTTATTAAATTTGACACAACTTAAAAATATTTTAAGTGGTCTTCCTGCTGCTTTTCCCCTTCACAACAATATTGGCTTAAGCACAGTTATTACTTCAAAACTCATCAAAGACCCAAGACTTACGAGGAGAGAAGAAAGCATGGAAAAACATAATAGTACAGGTTTAAATGAGATACTGCCAATTAAGAAGAGTTCAGATTTAGTTAACTCAGAAATAAACCTATCAATGCCAACTAATTCTGCCTCCTCATCTGAAGTCATACCTAGTGCTAATGCTGTCCTTACTAATTGTTTGGGTGCTCCTTGCTCCAAACTTTCTTTTGATGATTCACAATCTCAAGCTCATAACATGGGCTCTAAGAACTGGGGTTATACAACTCCCAATAAAATTACCATAGCAGGACAATTTCAGGACCAAGATAATTTTTCCTCCCCCATGTGTTTGTCAAATCTAGTTTCAGAAGTTGAGAACCAAAAACACAGTGAGGAAAAATCCCAGAGATCCCAACAGAGAAGTAACATCCCACTTTTAATTGAACAAAATAATGAGGCACATAACTCTTATGAATCAATGAATACTTGTATGAAAGGGTATAACAGAAACCTTTCTCAGGAATCACAATCTTCTGACTTAAAAACTATGTATCAGACTGGTCACACAACAGCTGCAGATTTTCCATTCCAAAGGAAAGAAAGCATATATGAGTATATACCAAACATTGGAAAGGTGAGAAACTTCACTGGCCATGAAGACAATTCCAAGCATATAGAAAAGCAAAATTTGTGGAAAGAGATTGATAATTATTTTACTAATGAAACAAAAATCAGTCCAGTAGATAATTGCATTTTTTTGCATGAAGAATGCAAAAATGATGAAAATCTTGATTCTTTTGGGGGGAAATGTGATCAAATGTTAATCACTCAAGAGTTAGAAATATCAAAGTCTTCTATACCCAGCACAAAGAATAAGTATGAGCGAGGCTATCAAGCATTGGAAATACAAAATGCTCTTACTCCAAAAGTGGAAAGCCTTTCACAAAAGCATTCTCAACACTGTTTGGAGAATGAAGATAACATTTATACCGGCTTTGCCATGTCTCAAAAACAAATGGAACTGAAATTTAAAAAGATAAATCAAAACTGTGTTAGCATTATAACTGATACTTTCCAGGAAGCAAAAGACATTCCTCAGGCCAAAGAAATGCCAATAGATACAGTTATTTCATCTCATGACATAAAAATAGCTCATGACAATTCACATTGCAGCTTAACTAGAGAATATACATGTGTCCATAGGAAAAATGAAAGTGATCCACTGTCATTAGAAAACTTTCAAAGAGACTATAAAGAAACTTCTCAAATTGGTGATAAAGGTCAAGATTATACTCTCTTCTGTAATGCACAGTTGAATAATGATATACACCTGAATGTTGATTTCAAAGAACAAAGAGATCATTATAAAGAAAGTCAAACTGAGGCTAATGAAGAAGACATTGCTTCATCTACAGAAAACACATTTCATCAATCAATAAGTGAAAACTTAGTTCTTCAAAATTTCGAATTGGAAAGTGAAATTGAAGTAGAATCTGAACAGTATGATGATGCTTTTCTATCTCAACAAGATATTCGTAGCCATGGAAGTACACTGCATGATGAATTTGGGACCTCATATGAGACTCTGAAATCTCGTGTCGATTGGAAAGGTCTGTTAGGAAGCAATAATGGGGAGAGTGAAGTTTTGAAAAGCACCGCAAGAAGGGAGCATAGTGATCAGCCTCACTCTGATTCTTCCTCTACACAAGAAAATGAAGCAAAACTCTTCTTCCCAATTTTACTTCCAGATCTACAAGTTACATTTACTAATACACTTATGCCAAGATTCAGTTCCACTGTTGAGTCCCTTGCATTGAAAGATACCCTTCGCAAATATATAACTGAAGCCACGAAATCAGAAATATGTGAGGAGAATGGGAAAGTTCCAGGATTTGAAATTTATTCCCAGTATTCTAGTGAAAATTCAGATTACCCATGTGAAGATAAATTTGGTAATAAAAAACAAGAATCAGGACTAGTGAGTAAATCTGAAATCTCATTTTCTTTTGACTTGAGTCATAATAAACTCATGAATCATGGGTCTGAAGAACAAAATAGTGGACCTTTGCTTACTGAACTTTCAAATGTCACAACAATAAATAAAGAAAGCAGATGTTTCCTTACAAAGTCAAAAACTGATTGTAATGATACTAGAAGTAAAAAGGACACAGAATCAAGAATTAGCAAACGAAAGCCACATATACCTTTTAGGGACCAGAATGTACAGTGTCATGAAATTTGTGAGAAGAAAAGGAAGCTAACTAATCAGAACTCATCTGAATGCTTTTCTTCCTTATCCAGAGGACGAATCAAAACCTTTTCACAGTCAGAAAAACACATTAGGAGTGTCCTGGATATTCTAAATAGTGAAGTGTCTTTATGCAAAAGCAAATGCCTTTCCAAAAAACTTGACAGAGCTCTTCTTTACTTAAAGAAAGCTCATAGAAGAGTTAATACGTCTTTGGAGCTTATAGCTAAAGTGGGAGAAACTTCAAGAAAGGGCCCATTACCCAAATCATATTCCATAATATGCAATAATTTTTGGGAAATTTGTGACCTTCAAGGTTATAGTTCTTTTGCTGAAAGAAGGTATTATTCCACTAAGCATTTTTTCTCAAAAAGAAAATATGACAAACCAGGAGAGAAAAGAGCTTTGGGATGTGAAGTTGATAAATCATTAACTCATGTATCAAAATACCAGTCTTGTGGAACAAGTGGAGAGAGAATCACAAAGTGTTTTTCTAAGAAAAATGTGGCCAACAGTGTCTCCACTATTCACGTGAGAGAATTTTGTGATCGAGAATATCCTGAATCACAGTTAACTCTGTGCTCCACATCCCAAAATACAAGTCAGTCAGCTTATGACAGTACCTGTATGAGAAATTCAAGATCATCAGAACTTCAATCCTTTTCTGGGAAAATGGGGTGTCTGTTATCCTCAGACTGCCCAGATGAAAAACTCAATAAAAAAGAAAACCAGATTGGCATAACATCTTTATCTAACATGAATAAATATGAAAAGCCCGAGAAGCATTTAGCACATAATACTAAAGATACAATAAAAGGAAGTGCTGAGGCTAATGAAATAATAAATAAAACTAATTCAGTATCTTTAAGTTGCATAAAAGAAAACAATGTACATTTTAGCTCAGACAAAAATTATGATGCAACTTGTATCGCTCACACAAAGGTGAAAACTGACATAGTTATTTCAGTCTTAGAATCAAATGTGAAGCACTTTTTGAATGTTGATAACTACAAACCAGATAACCTTATTTTATCTGGTTATAAAAGAAACCTGGCAGTAAATTTTCTAGAAAAATGTGCATATCCTATTGAAAGCTCCAAACCAGATACTATTACAGGAAATGTCCTTATGGACCCATTAAATCAAAGTCTGACAATAAGCAAAAAGTGTAATAGCATTTCTCAATTGTTAGCAAGTGTTCCAGTGGCACATAATGAGGAAGAATCTTCAAAACCTTATTTGGATGAACAAAGGACTTTAGCCATTGATTCTTTTGCAAGATCCACCAATGTACCACACTGTCAGCAAGAATGTGGTGGAAAGGAGCTTCTAAAGACAGAACAATGCTTTCCAAGTAATTGTATCCCTATAGATGTGAATGAGACAAATGTTACTGAGAATTCTGAGTTGGATCTCATACCAGTAACTGAAGAAAGTAAAAGTTTTGGGGAAAATATCATGAAGAAACCTTTTTCCAGTGATAGTTCTCTGCTCTTAAAAGATGATATAAAGGGTTCTTCCAAAAAAGGTATTTCAAAGAAAGACATTTCAGACAGAAAAATGTGGAAAGTTAAACAGACCGAGAAAGCACAAGATTCAGCTCACACAAAAAGTATGATGAAAGGATCAACTGTTGGGAATGAGTACAAGACTACGATTTCAGAAGAATCCCCCTATTCAAGTGAGAAAACAATTAAAAATAACTTGATCGATCCCCGTCTAAGCATTAAAAATACTAGTGAGGCAATTTCTTTGAAAAACACAGTCTCTAATCAGCTTAACCAAAGAGAAAAAGAGGGGGTTAAAGTTAATGACTCCCATTATACCACACCACCAGACATTTTAGGAATGAATCACATGCCTGTTCTACATGCTCACTCTGAAACCTCCAAAGTCACCACTCCTCAGAAGCCTACAGCATACATGAATAAATTAGAAGAAAAACATTGCTTAGCTAATCATTCAGATCTTTCAGCTAGGCTAGCTCAAATTTTAAAGAGGGCAGATGAAGCATCATCTTTGCAGAGTCTACAGGAAGAAACTAAGATTTGTCAAAGTATTCTCCCTTTGTTTGTTGAAGCTTTTGAAAGAAAGCAGGAATGTTCACTTGAGCAAATCTTGATTTCAAGAGAATTGTTGGTAGAAAAAAACCTGTGGAATAATTGCAAACAGAAGTTAAAACCATGTGCTGTTGACTCCTTGGTAGAACTCCAAATGATGATGGAAACTATTCAATTCATTGAAAACAAAAGAAGGCTCTTAAGTGGTGAACCAACATTCCGAAGCTTGCTTTGGTATGATGAGACATTGTACAGTGAGCTGCTTGGCAGGCCACGAGGATTTCAACAACAATCCAGTTTCTACCCTGCTTTTCAAGGAAGGCTAAAATATAATGCGTTTTGTGAGTTGCAGAACTATCACGATCAATTAATTAACTTATTAGAAGACACCAAAAAGGGAAATTCATACTACGAGTTCTTAAAATGCAAACGACAGGTTAATGAGTGTGAAGCAATCTTGAGGCATTGTTCTGATTGCTTTGACTTCTCTCTTTCTGTTCCATTTACCTGTGGAGTTAACTTCGGAGATAGTTTAGGAGACCTTGAAGCCTTAAGAAAAAGTACTTTAGAGCTGGTCATTATGTATGGGGACTCCCCTAAAGTTGATTCTCATCTAGGAAAACGAAACCATTTGTGGATTATCATTGAAATGATCTCCTCAAAAGTTAATTTTATCAAGAGCAATGAGGCCGTAGGTATTCACATATCTGTTTATGGTCTGGAACATATCTTTTTCGATGCTGCGAAAAGTCTTGTTTGGAAAGAGAAGAGACAATCTATCAGCAAAAAATGCTCAGGACAGAAAAATAAAGAAACACTACTCAAGATGAATCAATCTTCTTTTTCTAAATTGCAAAAGATATATGATGCATTGTCTAAAGAATTAAGCAATGAACAAATTTCCAATATTGGGCTTGAGGAGAAAACTATGGTGGCTTCCAAAAAGTCAGATGACCTAATAAACAAAGAAACAATTAGCATAGAAAACTGTAAATCTAACAGTACTTTGCTTTCACATCCAGATATCTGTTGTATTAATGAAATATTGGATCAAGCTGAATTTGCAGACTTTAAAAAATTACAGGAACTCACTTTGAGATGTACCAATCAATTAGAAACTTTAAAAAAATATTTTCAGATGCTGCAAGATGACAACAGAGAAAATATCTTTATTACAGAAGAAAACGTTTTGGATGTGGTCGAAAGCCACAGCAATGAGGCTATAATTTTAAAACCTGCAGCCATTGAAACCTATGTTGAAATAGCCATGCTTTTAGAAACAGTTCACTTTCTTAAAAACTCGATGGCAAAGAAACTAGATAAAAAACGGTTTCGAGGTATGCTTTGGTTTGATTTGTCACTTCTTCCTGATCTGGTTCACTGCCAAGAAAAAATGGCTTCCTTTTCATTTCTTAAAGATAACTCAACAGATTGCCTTCGGAAAGTGATAGAGACTGCTATTTCTGAACTTAAGGAAGATCTGGATGTTATCGACAAACATGATGAAGCTGTTAATCGCTCATACGCTCTTCGTTTGTTCTCAAGAGAACTTCAGGAACTTTCAGAAGTTGAAAAACTTCTAAAGAAGTCTGAATATTCCGTTTCCACATATATTGACTTTGTGCCATGTGTAGCATCTGTGAATTATGGAAGCACTATGACAGACTTAGAATACAACTACAATCAGTTTTCTACACTGCTCAAAAATATATTGGCTGCCCCACAGAAAGATTTAGGGAAAATGGCCCATATTGTGAAAGTCATGAAAACTATTGAACTTATGAAGATAATGTGTGCTAAGAATGCTGACTTAACCATTTCCTTTACCCTGTGCCAAATGCTGCATAATAGAGAGAAGACTTTCCAACTGAAGAGAGGAGAAAAAATGAATGTTAATGTAAAACCTAGGAAGGATATCAATAAATCCAGTAGTTGTAAAAAGGTACCCTCAATTTCTGAGTGCTTAATGAAAAATGATTCAAATCCTTCTAAAAAACGACCTATCACTGTAGACAAATGTCAAGATTCTCAGGAACAAGAGAAAAACACTACTGTTTCCAGTTGTAAAAAACAAAAGGTAACAAATGTTTTAAAACAAAACCTATGTAGTAGTATTTTTTAGAACCAATTCTAGTCTTTAAGCAAATAAGTAGTTAGCAGAATTGTAAAAATTGAGAATGATTTAAATATTGCCTTGCAAAATGAATTTATTAAAGCATTGGATTCAACAATTTATATTACCTATAAAATATAAATGATTGTGTACATGAGATATACCTTGCAAATGTCTTCTAAATGTACAACTTAAATTATTTAACTTAGAAAACATTTCTTGAAAGAATAAATTTTAATCACTTCTTAAGGGAAAGGGCAATATTGCAAATGTGAGTTGAGTGAGTGACCAAGTATTTATTGAGTATCTTCTCTATAGCAAGGCTAATAGTTAATGTAGTGAATATTAAAAACTGACAAATGGAGCCTGTGTTTCTGAACATTTTCACATGAAGAAATAGGACAGACATTTTAAAATACGTTTTTACTTGAAAGAGAAACATTGATTGACTCCTGCATGCCCCCTACTGGGGATTAAGCACACAACCCCGGGCGGGCATGTGCCCTGAAGGGAAATCGAACCAGTGACCTTTTGGTGCATGGGATGGTGCTCAACCAATTAGTCACACTGACCAGGGCAGGAAAGATATTATTAAGTAGATGATTATGAAGATATAGAAGTCCTACATAAACATATTTTGTTTAACTAATTTTATACAGCACTTTTTGTATGCTTGGCACTGTTATAATATTGTACAAATATTAACTTTTTATTATTCACAAAAGCCTTATGATGTAGACACTATTACTTTCTTATTTAAAGGTAAGGAAACTGAGACATAGAAAGGTTAAATAAATTTCCCATTGTCATAGCGTTATTATTAAGTGGGAGAGCACAGATGTAAAACCAGACAGCCCATACTAACAAGTGGCCCTATTTTGCTCTCTGAGGCTTCTCAAAAATTTTCAAGAATTTCTCAATTGAAAAGTAAATAAAAGCCTATATGCAAAATGAAAAGTAGGTTTCTTTCTCAGTTTACTCTAATTGTACTCATTATTACATTAGTTCTAGAGACTAGGAAACTGATCATTATATATAAGCTGTGTTTATAGGAAAATGCATAATAAGAAACCAGTTTATAATATACTTCCAAAACACAGGAACACTAGTTGCATATTCTACCTGGAGTAAAAAGAGGGGGATACTACAAAGGTGTGATAAGTAATGAGAAGAAAAGAAAAAGAGAGAGAAAGTTTATTTGCTGATTTCATGGAATAGTACAGACCAAAGCTTTACTTTAAAGGAAAAAACAATATCACCTGAGTATAAAAATGAAGAGGGCATATCAGTTATGGAAAACAACATGAGCAAAGACAGTGCTTATTGGCCTATCTTGAGAAATGAGCTTAAAATTAAGACTGGAACAAAAAAAGTGAGTGGACAAGCTAAGGATGGAGAAAATTGTTTCAGATTATAAAATGTCTTAAATATAGGCCTACCTAGTTTGAACTTAATTCTGTACATATTGAAGGATAGAGTCATATGAAACTTTTATAGGTAATTTAAAGATAGAAATTCTCTGAGTACAGCTAGAAGAAGCAAGTCATCCAGAGCTTGTTATCAAGTGTGGGGTTATAAAGAATTTTGCAAGTTTCTTTTTTTAAATGTATCTCCAAACATTAACAAAATATTGGGAAGTCCAGCAGATTTACTGCTTTTCAAAGGGAAGGTTCATTAATGAATGAAGTGTTAGTGTATTTTAGATAATAACAGAACAAGCAATTGCAAAGATCTGATATTAAAATGATAAATATTTATATCACCAATGTAGCTTTATTTTCTATGTTTTAAACATAGGTTAACATGAAAGATGTCACAAAAATCAACAAAGAAAAGGCAACGTTCAAGCATCCAAGGTAGGGATTGCCATCAACACTATCTGAAGAAAAATTAAAATTGAGCAGATATTAAGGAACCAAGACTAAAATATTTATTTATATACCTGTGTTGGACCATACATGTAATTTAGGGAACAAGAGTAAGCTAAGAAGGGAGAGGTAGTTGTTTCAGATTATGCAGTTTATTAAGTAAAGCCTAAAGAGTTTAAATTTTACTCTGTAAGTATTGAAAGATCGTGTTTTATAAAATGTTTTTTCAGTAATGTAAAGGGTAAGGAGATTCTGAGTCATAAGTTAGCCAGGGCTTAGAAGAGTGTTGGTTTTGCATAATAAAAAAAAGTAAAATTCATATTTGACAAGACATTACTTAAAGACTTGATGGGACTTAGTGACTGGTTTTACTAAAAACAGCATAAAAGAATAGGATATGTGATTAGATTGAGTTTTTTAAACATGTGGACTTTACAGACCAGTCACATTTCAAAATTGGTTAAAAAGATGTAAGTGGCCAATTTATATTACTAAGTGGGAGCTAAGTCATAGATCAACACATACCAGTGTTTCATAAAAGGATGTTTTAATACTCAACTATACTATACAAAGGACATTTTTTCAAAATAAAGCCTAGCTCTATGAACTGAATTGTATTTATAAAAAATATCACTATATTATTTATATTTTCTTATTTTGACATGAAGTGGCACCATTGGACTTGTTGACTATCTCTTGTTTGATTCAACGCTGTAAGGTTTTCAGATTATGATAAGCTTCATTTTCTTTCATTTTTCTTTTATTTTATGAAGGAGAATGAGTAATACAAAATGAAAAAGATTTGTATCCTTAGTTCTGTCTCACTTGGTTTTGCTTTTTTTTAAACATTTTTATAAGGTAGGCCACTCTTTGTTTTAAATATATATATGTATATATTTTTTAAATATATTTTTGTTGATTTCAGAGAGGAAGGGAGAAGTAGAGAGAAATAGAAACATCAATAATAAGAAAGAATCATTGATTGGCTGCCTCCTGCATACCTCCTACTGGGGATCAAGCCCATAACCCAAGCCTGGAACACAAGCATGTGACCTCCTAGTTCATAGTAAATGCTCAACCACAGAGCCACAATAGCCGGGCTAAACATATGTTGATATTTAGAGGGAGAGGGAATGAGAGAGAGACATCTATTAGCTGCCTCCTACACACCCCTGTCAAGGATTGAGCCTGAAAACCCAGTTTGGCCCACAAACCTGGGCATATGCCTTGACTAGAAATTGAACTGGCAATCTTTCAGTGCATGGGATGCTCAGCAAACTGAGCCACACCGGCCAGGTCAGTTTTGCTTCTTCAAATACAGCATTTTAGCCTGGCTAGAGTGGCTCAGTTGAGCATGGTCTTATGCAACAGTGGGTTGTTGATTCAGTTCCTGGACAGGATGCATGCCTGAGTTGCGGGTTCAGTCTGTAGTTGGGGCACATATAGAAAGCAGACAATTGATCTCTCTCTCTGTATTTCTCTTCCTCCCTCTTTCTCTCTGTCTCTCTAAGCATGTACTCAGATGATTTTTTTTTTAAATATATACGGCATTTTATTTCCTGGTACATATGACTCTGAATAGTTATATAGTGGTACAAACATGAATAGAAATGTTAGAAGGATAACATAAACCAGTTCTATAATAATCTTGCTTTTGATAACTAATTATAGGTGGTATTTGGCACTCAAAGAATCAAACTTTGTTTCATTTAGCATGAAAATGAATTGTAACATAAGGTTAATGAAGGGTGCTATCTTCATGGAAGAATATTCTCTAAGAGAATACATAAAAGGACAGATGATGCAAGCAAATGTCAGTCTATAAGGGCAAAGCATCACTGAAACATCATTGGAAATGTGATAAAGTCAAAACTGTACTCTTTTGGAAACTGTGTCAAAGTATTGTATGGGGTTGGATGATATCTAGGTTGTCATTAAAGTGCCTTTAAGGAACCTATAGTAAATAAAATATGGAACTTTTAGTTTCATAAGTGGAAGAGTAAATTCAAGGCCGAAGATTAATTTCTCTTGATTCTGGAAGAATAGTTACTTTTTTTCTTTTCAACATGTTCTTTTCCAGATATGATTTAAAAAACTTGATGAGACACCAAATAATTATATCTATAATTACCTGTGGAACTGTATTAACTGTTTGGCTCTATACAGTCCATAATAGATTCTTCCTTCAGCCTACTTGAAACTGTGTAAAATTATGTAGGAATGCAAAAGATATTAAATTGGCAAGGAATTTTGGAGGTCTACTTTTCCTATTCTCAATCTTGAACAAACTATCTTAGCAGTTAATGATAACAGAAGATTTTGGGACCTGGGACACATCTGGTAGTTCTCCAGTTACATATAGCCACACTAGGGGCCCAGTGCACAAAAATTTGTGCACTCAGAAGGGGGGTGTCCCTCAGCCTGGCCTGTGCCCTCTTGCAGTCTGGGACCCCTCGGGGGATGTCCACCTGCTCGCGTGCCTGGCCAGCCTGGGTGAGGGGCTAATGGCTGTTTGCAGGCTGGCCAAACCCCCCCATGGGGACCCTCACCCCAGGGGGTTATGGCCAGCCTGGGTGAGGGGCTGAGGGCCATTTTCAGGCTGGCCACATCCCCTTCAGGGTTTGGGTCCCCACTGGGGTGCCTGGGCAGCCTGGGTGAGGGGCTGAGGGCTGTTTGCAGGCTGGCCACAGCTCCCATTGACCCAATGTCCCAGTGAGGCTGGCTGGAAGCAAGTTTTTGGGGTTTATTTATCTTCTATAATTGAAACTTTGTTGCCTTGAGCGGAGGCCACAGCCTGCCTAGGCAGGCAACAAAGCCTCCTGTTTGCTTCAGCTCCATGGCTTCTATAATTGAAACTTTGTTGCCCTGAGCAGACACAGCCAGCCTAGGCAGGCAGTTTCCTCTATTGGTGGCCTCCTGTTTGCTCTAGCTTCATGGCTGCCAGCCGCCATCTTGGCTGGGTTAATTTTCATATAGTCACTCTGATTGGCTGGTGGGCATGGCTTGGCATGTGGGTGTGGCTTAGGTGTAACGCATTGAGGGTTAATTTGCATATTACTGTTTTATTAGATTAGATGAAAGTAAAGAGGATTGTCATTATATTGGAGGTATATGAATTAGAAACTACACTAAAAAAATGAATAGTGATGCTTTTCTACTTCTAAAAGCCTCAATCAGGAAATGTCCAAAGCATAAAATAATTCTTTACAATATTGGAAGCACTGTATATTTTCAAAATATATATTTGAAATGTAGAGTATCTAAATCAAACCAAGGTAGTAAACTGGGGAAATATGTTACTTGTATACAGCCAATAGAAAGTGAAAGTGTTAATCTTAAGAATCTCTTCTCCTGACTTTTGTGCATGCATTTAAGCATAACCAAAGGACACAGACCACTGAGGGGTAGGGGAGGCTGGGGGAAGGGAAGGGGAAAAAAGAGATATTTGTACTAATCTTTGTAATACTTTATGTAATTAAATTTAAAAAAATTTAAAAAAAAAGAATCTCCTGAATAAAAATTTCAAATATATTTATATTAAAATTTTGCAACTGTATATTTAAAAGTGTTTTTATGTATATGTTAATAGGACCACAAGATCTCATCCCAAAAGTGAAAGTGAAACAGGACCAAGTTCATCTAACAACCAGAGCGGAAACCATGGATCTCCAAAAAAGGTTGAAATGCAAAGATCACTTCCTGGCTCACCTTTATCTTTAAAGAACTTAAAAGACACTGGCATGTTGAAGTCACAGGGAACAATAAATTTAACTGATATTTCATCTGTTACTTCAGAAGATGCAACTGGGCAACAGGGAAATGTAAATAGCATGAAGAGAGATGTGAATTTTAGGGCTGCTGAAACAAAAAGTGATAAGAAAGAATGTTCTTCTGTAACACGTGACCAAAAAAGGGTAGATGGCACCTTTTTAAAAGACCATGAAACACCTTCACAGAAATTACTTAATTCCCCAGGTCCCTCAGACATAAAACCAGGGACTGATGCCGCTCTTCTGCCTAATGCATCAGGACTCTCAAAGTCTGTGTTCTCTTTTGCAAGGGGTATCCTTGCCAATTTAGAAGTGAATGACACTGTTTCTGAACTTCAAGATAATGAAATATTAAATTCATCTATTATAAACTCTGCAGGCACTAATTCTCCAGAACCTATATGTATCCAGAACAAAATACCTGTTCCACAAATACATGAAACACAACTTGCAAAAACCGAGTCAAAAGAAAAATATATGAAAGATACATTGAATCCCAGCCCTGCACCTGTTGAAACATCTGAGAACATAAGCCTTAATGTCAATCAAACAGCAGAATACTCTTTTTCTGAACAACAGAATAATGAAAATTCCAAAGTCCTAACTCAGAATGCTGCCAGATACCAGAATGAGCTTCCACAGTCTGCATGTACCCCAATATTTAATTCTTCTGACCGCTTATTTGGAACTTTAAATCCTTCCTATGCTTGGTGTGTTTATCATTACAGCAGCAGCAATGGCAGTTCCATTACCCAGACATATCAGGGCATAACATCATTTGAAGTACAGCCACTTTCTCCTGAGATGTTGACTGCAGTTCCAAGTACTGTCCAAAATAGACATTCTGATCTTTTGTATTCTCAATATTTTGGCTACTTTGCTGGGGGGCCACAAGTCTGTAGCTTTATGCCAGCAAATACCTATTTCCCATCGCAAATACCTATTTCTTATGCTGTTCAGCAGCCAGCTTTTTCACAGTATGCTTCCTATCAACCGTTACCACAAGCTGCATACCCTTACCCTCCTAATTCAGGTGCGCTTCCGCAAGTTCCTTGGACTTACGGTGAGTTTCACAAGTGTTAATGTTGCTTCATTGAGTTTTCACTTTTGTATCTTTGTATATTTATAAAATGGAATTTACAAGTACACAAGTACATAGCAGTCATTTTTTTCTGTGCAGATGTGTAGAATTGTTCAAATATCAGACAGAGTTAGATTATGTTGTCAGGTGAAAATCTAGTTGCCAGAAGATGGAAGAAAGAGAATTATTAATCTCATTAATATATTCTTCAACAAAACCCAATTTATAGGGTATCATTAAGAAAAGTATAGTTGCCCTAACCGGTTTGCCTCAGTGGAATAGAGCATCCGCCTACGGACTCAAGGGTCCCAGGTTCAATTCCAGTCAAGGGCATGTACCTTGGTTGTGGGCACATACCTAGTAGGGAGTGTGTAGGAGGCAGCTGATCGATGTTTCTTATCAATGTTTCTAACTCTTTATCTCTCTCCCTTCCTCTCTGTAAAAAAATCAATACAATATATATATTTTATAAAGTATAGTTAATTCATACCATGAAATGTGATGTAACCATTAAAGGGCTTATTAAAGTTTTTTTTCTTTTTTATTGATTTTTTATAGTGAGGAAGGGAGAGGGATAGAGAGTCAGAAACATCAATGAGAGAGAAATATTGACCAGCTGCCTCCTGCACACCCCCTACTGGGGATGTGCCCACAACCAAGCTACATGCCCTTGACCGGAATCGAACCTGGGACCCTCCAAGTCCACAGGTTGATGCTCTATCCACTGAGCCAAACCGGTTAGGGCTTATTAAAGTTTTTAATGATAGTTTTTAGAACTGCATCATATAAATTTACCTATATAATCAAAGAATTGCATATAAATGAAGTGGACCAACATTTCTACTTGTCTGCCTCTGAGTGATAAAATTTGAGGTGTGTGGAAAGTGTTTTTCTGTATTTTTCCGCTGGCACCATACATTATTTTAATAAATGGAGGAAAATAGACTAAAAAACTAAGATGGAAAAAGAAACTTCAATCAGATAAAGCAGTCTTTCTCTTTCTGTCTGTATTCTAATATACCATCTTGGCAGAAGTGAAAATGGAATTAATTGAAATGTGTTGATAGGACAGTTTGGTAGTTTGCCACTAGAACTTGAAAAATGTTTTCTTAAATTCAATTCTATTTGTAAAATACCATGATTATAATACAGGTTTTTTAAAAATTAAGTTGAAATCTATATTTACCAGAGTTAAAACAAAATTTTAAGACAATAATTCTACAAAAACTAGTTATCCACTGACACACAAATATTCTACCATTAGAGGTAAAATGTATTTTTAATAAAATTAATCTCTTAGTGTGTTAAACAGAGAAATGTAAGAGAATATCTTTTAAATTTCAAAAGTTGTTTCTCAGTCCTGCATTTTCTTTAATAAGTAGAAAAAACTAATTGAATTAATTCATTTCATTTGTCTGATTTGGACAAGTAGTAGTCTATTAACAATTCTATTTCTAATTTAATTAAGAAATCTGATCAGAACAGCAGAGGGGATAATGTCAATATTGTAATAACTGCTAGTATGTATGATGACAGAAGGTTACTAGACTTACCATGATCACTTCGTAAGGTATATACCAGTAAATGTCTTAGCACTATATTGTAAACCTGAAACTAAAATAATATTGTATGTCCACTATAACTTAAAAGTGAATTTAAAAATAAAGAAAAAAGAAACAACCCCTGACCTAAGAGAGTTTCACAAACAAACAAAGAAATTTGATCACAGGATCACCTCTGCATTGGAGTTGACACTGGTACCTAACACCTATAGGATAAAATTCAAATTAGTTTGGAGTGCAGGACCTTCACAGTCCTGTCTATACAGCATAGCCTCATCTCCTACCACTTCTGCCTCTGAATGCAAGCTAGTATTGAACTCCTAACTGTTCTCTCATGTGACATGTCCTCTTGGCCTCCCATAGTGCTTTTTGTGTACACTTCTCACGTGACAAGGCATGTGAGTGTTGTGTGGTGTTGCAATAATATATATGTATCTTTCCCTTCCCTCTCTACCCCACAAAATAAATTGAAAAAGTACTGGCAGTTTTTCACCAAAAAACAGAACCTGAAAAAAAAAAAACAACACTGAAGGGAGGGGAGAAAGAAACAGGAGTGGGGCTGCAGGAGTATATATCCTTTTTTGGCTAATTTGACACATTGCGTATAATTGAATTTGATTGCTGCTGCTGCTGCTGTAATGATAAACACACCAAGCATCCATATGGCAAGCCTATGAATTAAAGTAGACATCTTGAATGTAATTGTTTCATAAGTTTCTCATAGTTTGAGCTTTCTAGTGCTCTTAATAATTAAGCTGTTTGTGATGCTAAAAAAGATATCTCTGGAATCTAGTCCAGCTTTGAGACTCAAAAAATTTTTTTTAATATATTTTATTGATTTTTTACAGAGAGGAAGGAAGAGGGATAGAGAGCTAGAAACATCGATGAGAGAGAAACATCGATCAGCTGCCTCCTGCACATCCCCCACTGGGAATGTGCCCACAACCAAGTACATGCCCTTGACCGGAATCGAACCTGGGACCCCCCAGTCCGCAGGCCAACGCTCTATCCACTGAGCCAAACCGGTTAGGGCAAGAGACTCAAAATTTTTAATTGTTACCTCCTTGGTTATATTAGTCAAGTAAAAATAAATGATTATTTATTATAATATCCAAAAGCAACTCAAAATATTAGAGGAGGCAATATAAGCACATCGTTTAGTTTTCCTGAGTGCAGATAATGCCACACTTATAGGAACTACATATTTCTAAATGTATGCAAATCCCTGTGACCCACTTGCTGTTTGTTTTGTTCATAATACTTGGATTGAACACCATAAATGGAACTAAAGTGAGGGACTAAGTGAGCCCTGTGTGCCAAGCACATTACATCCTTTATTTCATTTAATTCTAAACAAGACACCTGAGAGAGAAGTAGATACTATTCTTTGCAGGTGAAGAAACTTCTCCTTGGGGAGCCTTCAATCGTTTTGTCAGGATCCCATCACTAGTAAAGAGCAAATGTGCAGTTTGAGCTTTGGCTCTAACTTAACTCATGTCTTTTCACTGTACTGTTACGTGCCATTTAGTCTGCATCATTAACTTATCTCAAATCTTTGTGGGTTTTTATCTTCCAGTTCCATGGCAACAACAAGAACCCTTTCAGCAAGGACTTTGAAACAGTCTTCTGTCCACTGAAATAAAGGAGATTTACAAATTTTTCCAAGTGTATTTTACTTTTATACTTTTATGTTAACATTTTAAATATATGTAAGTGTAGTAGGAAATATAAATCATACAGCCTTTATAAAGTTGTGAAATGCAACATATGCAATGGGAAAAAATTTCTGATATCCAAAATACCAGAATTATTCCCATGCTGTTATTTTAGTTAACATTGTACTAGGCTATTTTCACTACCCACCTAACTATCAAAAACATTAACAATATTTTTTGAAATTTATTTTTTGAAATGTTGCTATACAGCTGTTACAATTATATAAAGATTTTCTTTGAGATTATGCTAGTGGAATAAGGAGAGTTAAATATAACATTTACTATGGTTAAGTTTAAATAAAAGTAGTAAAATCTTTAAGAATTTTGTTTCTGATATTTTTGGTACATTGTTTATGGTAGTGTTATGCCATTTAACTTAGATTAAAATAGGATTTTTTTACTTGAGTTGGTAGTCAAAATAATTTTATAACTTGACATTTTATGTGATTTAAAATTTTACTGTCTAACATGAAAAATTCCTTTAATTTCAATATTTTCTAAATTTTACTTATGTATAATAGTTTTGCATATTTTCAGTATTTGTCTTTGAGATTTCTAAAATTTTTTTGAAGCAAATTTATTACATTGAAATTCAGCACATTTTATACCTTTTCCCATAAGAGTTCTTTCCACAATATTATATCTTTTGTATTTGTATTTCATAATTTAAACAGCTTTTAATTATTTTGTAGCAAATAATAGGAAACAATGTCTTTCTTCAGCTTATGCCATTAGTTTAGTGGAATTTCAAAAATTTAAATAATGAAGCACAAGTACAAGTTCTTTTTTTTTTTTAAACATTCCACAAAAGTAAAAAATGCCTTAATAATTATTATAGAACAACTGGGACGTAGTATTTAACTATGGTCTTTAGCCACCTCTTTGCTCACCACCAACTATTCCTGTTTTCTATAAGATCCCACAGCTAGACAGACTTTTCTCAAATGCTAGTGAGCCCTAAAATATGATAATAGATTTGCATTGGCTAAATCTAAACAGATAGCTAACCTTCTGTTTTCTGTCAAACTTTTTAAGTTAGCAAACTATGTTACCTGTATAATAGTCTCCAAAGAGAGTGTAGTTCGGCCATATTTATTGTAATTTTTCACTTTAGAAGAAAACTAAGAGCCCCCCAGGATAAGCTTCTTTAGTCACATTAACCAAAAAGCATTGAATGCAGAATACTTAGGGTTCTTCTCTCACAAATAGATCTTTAAAAGAGGAAAGCCAAGCAAAGAACTACAATCTAGAAAAAGGAATTTGAAAAAAGACTAGAGAATTAAAGCAATAGTTATCAAGGTAACGTATTTTTTGTCCATATAGTTGTTTTATTTGAAAATAGTCTGTAAAAATCAGAACTCCTGAACAGGTATTAAAGCAGTAATATTAACTGTTATTCAAAAAATGACTTTGCCTCAGCCAGGTCATTTGATTTATGTTTGGTTATAAAAATATGTTACACAGTTATTAAAAGTATTTCTTTTAGTTAAATATTCTAAATAAGGATGCTTTAAACAACCTTCAGATTCTGTTGATACTGTATTTGTGATATTTTTATTTCTTAAGTTTGGAAACAATCTTATCTGACTATTCAGTTATATTTAGAATCTGTACTTTGAAACAGAACATGAAAAAATGTGTTTTTCTCTCAAGTATGTGTTTTAGTTCTAAATGTAAAAATAGAACAAATTAAAATTTGAGCTAGCATTATAAACAAAAAACTTCTGGCTGTTTGTAAATATTGTTTTAGAACTTAAAAAATTATCTGAATACATTGAATTCATGGGTTCTTTTTAGTTTCAGAGGGGTTTTTTTTCTTTTTGTGTTTCTTGAAGAATATGCGGTTGGTCCTTATACATACCCATTACATGAACAACAACCCACAAGAACTGACTTAGAGACTAAATAAACTACAGGAGCTCTCCTTCCACGCCAGCTGCTTTTGCCTTCATCTCCTTCCTTCCTTCCCCCCTCATGTTTACAAACTTCATTACTGCCTGGAGTTTCATAGGACAAGCCAAAGTCCCTGACTTCAGTGCAGTTCTCATTTCAGTCAAGAGACATGAGTAATAAACTAATGCAAGTAATTTATTTCACATCATGAGAAGTGATATGTAGCCAACAAAACAAAGTAGTGGAACAAAGAACGACTAGATGATACATAAGGTGAAATGTTCAGGGAAGGCCTTTTTGGAGAAGATAATCAATCTTCCATATTTATGTACTCTGCCTTCTGTTAATATGCATAATGTTAAATGCCTCTAAAACTTGGCTTTTGAATCTCACACAAACATAAGGCAATGCCCTCATTTTCCTAATAAGATTCCCCAAAGTGTTTTGATAAAAAATATATAAGCTTTTAGAAACACATATAAATGTTTAAATGCCAAGTGTATATTATATTAAACTAGGGGCCCAGTGCACAAAAATTTGTGCACTTCGGGGGGGGGGGGCGCGGCACCCCTCCGCCCACCCTGTGCCCTCTCTCAGTCTGGGATCCCTCGGGGGATATCCACTTGCTGGCATGCCTGGCCAGCCTGGGTGAGGGGCTGAGGGCCATTTTCAGGCTTCCCAAAATCCCTTCAGGGTTCAGGTCCCTACTGAGGTGCCTGGCAAGCCTAGGTGAGGGCCTGGGGCCATTTTCAGGCTGCCCACGGCTCCCATTGACTCAACGTCCCAGCAAGGTTGGCTGGAATCAGATTTCTGGGATTTATTTATCTTCTATAATTGAAACTTTGTTGCCTTGAGTGGAGGCCTAGTCAGGCAACAAAGCCTCCTGTTTGCTTCAGCTCCGTGGCTTCTATAATTGAAACATTGTTGCCTTGAGCAGGGCCTGACTGGCCTAGGCAGGCAGTTTCAACTCCATCGCTGGTGCAACCGAAGCCTCCTGTTTGCTCTAGCTTTGTAGCTGCTGGCCTCCATCTTGGCTAGGTTAATTTGCATACAGCTGCTCTGATTGGCTGGTGGGCATGGATTGGCTGGTGGGCGTGGCTTAGGTATCTCAGAGTGATGGCTAATTTGCATATTACTCTTTTATTAGATTAGATATTTTTTAAGTTTTAACTCATTTTGTAAAACAATTTCAGTGTCCTCTTATACACCTTTGATATTGTTTGTATATGACAGTTTACCAAAGCATATCATCCTCACTTCTAAGTCAATTGAAATATGCTTTTAAAATCTGTATATACATTTAAAATTATGTTTGACTCAGGGCATTTCAGGCTAATTTCTTCCCCAAAAACATTCCCTAAGGTAATGACAAGTTTTCCAAATAGAGTAAGGCTATATACTCTTTTGAAGGCAGGAATAACTTACATTAAGGCATATTAAATCTTTTTCTACAGGCATAGTTTGTTTTCAAATCATACACAATTTCGAGTCAAATTCATATAATATTAATATTTCAGCCAGTTTAAAGGATAAATCCCCAATGATTCATGCCACTTGAAAAACAGGATTGTGGAGGAAGAAATTATTTTTATAAAACATCTTTTTAAATTTTGATGAATACAATTCTGAGAGCAGTGACTGCAGATGCAGTTGCTAATGAAAATAAACTGAGAAGGTAAGGGGTTGATTAGTAATGCAATGTGGAAAAAAGATTTTATTTTCTTCTTTTATTTATTTTTTTATTTATCTTTATTGTTCAGATTATTACAGTTGTTCCTCTTTTTTCCCCCATAGCTCCCCTCCTCCCATTTCCCACCCCAACCTCTGACCTTGCCCCCCCACTGTCCACATCCATAGGTGTACAATTATTGTCCAGTCTCTTCACGCATCCCCAACACCCTTAACCCCCAAAAATTGTCAGTCCACTCCCTTTCTATGCCTCTGATTCTATTCTGTTCACCAGTTTATTCTGTTCATCAGATTTTTTATTCACTTGATTCTTAGATTCACTCGTTGATATATATTTGTTGTTCATAATTTTTACTTTCCTTTTTCTTCTTCCTCATTCTCAAA
>PVJC01026618.1:0-23883 GCA_004026665.1 Murina feae
TCCCTTCCCTTCCCTTCCTTTCCTCTACACCCCAGCAGCTGGACCACATGTTACATTGATTGCCCAGTAGCACATTCAGGTTGAGACTGAGAACTCCTAGGATTTGGGTCTCATACTCATTCCCTAGGAAGACTGAACTACACATTAGATTGAAACACCTGTATTCCCCACTTCCAGGTACCTAACAAGGTCAAGACTGGCCATGAGATTTAGGGTGTTCTGTTGGGAAATTTGATGGGGAAGTACCAACATGAATTGATTTCTCTAATCTTATGTCAAGATTGTCTCTTGTGTAAAAGTTTTTAGGGTTTTTTAAAATTTGTTTTTAGAGAAAGAGATGAAGAGAAAGGAAGAGAGAGGGGGAGAGAGAAACATCCATTTGTTGTTCCACTTATTGATGCATTCATTGGTTGATTATTGTATGTGCTCTGACCTGGAATTGAACCCAACAACCTTTATGTATAGGGATGGTGCTCTAACCAACTGAGCTACTCAGCCAGAACAAGCATCTGCTTTTTTAAAAAAAAAAAAATTTTTTTTTTTATTGATTTCAGAGAGGAAAAGAGAAGGAGAGATAGAAACATCAATGAAGAGAATCATTGATCAGCTGCCTCGTGCATGTCCCCTACTGGGGATCAAGCCCACAACCTGGGCACAGATCCTGACCAGGAATCAAACCATGACAACCAGATTCATAAGTTGACGCTCAACCACTGAGCCACGCTGGCTGGCCAGGTACTTGTTTTTTAAAAATGTCACTTTGGTGCAAAAAGAGTAGGTAATTATTATTATTATTAGGGGCCCGGTGCACGAAATTCATGCACTGGGGGGGGGGTTCCTGAGCCCAGGCTGCCCCCTCTCACATATTGAGAGCCCTCAAGGAGTGTCCTACTGATGGCTTAGGCCGGCTCCCTGATCCCCTTAGGGAGTGGGCCTAAGCTGCAGTCTGGCCTCCCTTTGTGGTAGGCGACCAGGCTAATCAGGGGAAGCCACCAGCCCCATCACCCCACTGCCAATCACCACAGCCACCAAGATGTTTTCATCAACACAGACTCCAGTCCCTTCACTATGAAGAAATGACAACTTTCTTTAGGCATTTTCAAGATGTGTCTTTCATAGGATATGACATTTCTTTCTTTCTTTTTTTTTTTTTTATCCTCACCTAAGGATATGTTTCCATTGATTTTTAGAGAATGTAGAAGAGAAGGGAAAAACAGAGAGAAACAACAAAGTGGGAGGAACACTTTGATTGGTTGCCTCGTGCATATGCCCTGACCTAGGCTCTGGCCAGGGAGGAGCCTGCAACCTAGGAACATGCCCTTGGTCAAAACTGAACCCAGACCCTGCAGTCAGCAGGCTGAGGCATTATGCACTGAGCCAAACCAGTTAGGGCAGGATATGACATTTCTTAGCCCTCTAGCAGTGGACCTTCCTTTTTTTTCTCCAGGAATGTGGTGGAGAAACCCTAGATCGCCTTTTTGGATTCTTATTACCCAAGTTACTAAGAATATTACCAGGGGCATACAGCGAGCTTAGCCAATGAGCAGTAAGAAATGGTGTTTCCTCTGTATTTCACTCTGATCACCAGCTCCTCCCCTGCTCCTCCAATCCCAGCTCCACCCTTGCCCAGGCCTATAACCTCTTGCAGAGGCTGCAGGCCTGGGCAGAAGACCCCCAAACCCCTCTGATCGCCGGCTTCACAGAGCCCAGGCCTCTGAGATTACCAGCTCTGATCCTGCCCCCTGCCATCGCTGGCTCTGCCCTTGCCCCACTGGCAGCCTCTGGTCAAGGTTACAGGCCTGGGCAGGGGACCCCCGGGCCCCTGCTTTGCTGGCTCCACGGTTGCCCAGACCCCTGTGATCTCTGGCCTTGCCCCTGCCCAGGCATGAGGCCTCTAGTGAAGGTTTTTGGCCTGGGTAGGAGAACCCCAGCCTCCTTTGATCATCTGTTCCATCCCTCAGGCCTCCTGCCTCCCCTGCCACCTGCCTGGCTAACAGGCCTGACCACGTGAGTGGCGGGGCTGAGCCGGACTGGGTGCTGCAATCTTGTGGCTATGGGGGTGGCCATCTTTGTGATGCAGTGACACTTAATTTGCATATTACTCTTTTATTAGATAGGATTGATAAATCAAAATCATACCTATTTTTGTCAGGTCAGCAAAATACATTTTTTTGGTGTGCCACAGAATTTTAGTAATTAGTTTCTGTGTGCCATGAGATGAAAAAGGTTGAAACTCACTGTTGTGGAGGAAAGGAAGATCACTTCCTGTTGGCTATTAGCATATGGGTTGTCTTCTAAGAGTGGCAGACCTACTTCCTGTTTTCAAGAGCTGGACAGAGAGTGGGGTCCTTGTGAAGCCTTCCATTCACCCGTTTGGGCCAGCTACCTACCCTTCCTTTCACATTGCAATGTCTCCTTGAATCTGTTAACACTTTTTTTTTCCCCCCTGAAAACTTTCTTAGTGGATGTGGAGAAAACCAGGAGGGGAATAAAGGCTACTGTCAGATTGATTAAGTGAACGCTCATTAGAGAAAGTAACAAGAGGTGAAATCTGCATATGCATTGCAGAAACGTGTCCTGATCCTGCTAAGTTGTAAGAAGACAAAAAAGAGCTGAAAACCTCCGTAGCTGGAAGCCCTTGAGGGGGTCTGGGGGAGGGGACATGCTCTCACAGTAACTGTCCTTTATAAGCCCTGTCACAGCGGCTACTGTCTAAACACTTTGGGATGTATTTGGGATTTTGTTTTCTAGAAATTTGTCCCCAAAATAACTAGACTGAATCCCCCCTCCCGAAAACACTAGCAAATCCCTTAATTTTGGGTAATTTTAGGTTTATTTCCTCCTTTTTCCTCTCCTCCTCACTTTCAAGACCCTTGTCTCAGCAAACAGGACAACCATTCCATTTTCACAAGAATCTACAGCTGGGTTTGTGTCTCCGGTGCATAAACTTTCTGCCCAGCGTTGAACAGATATTTTTCTTTCTCGGTTTAAAAAGATAAATGAGTCCAAAGTCAACGGTTTTTGTGGTTGTTGGAGGTAGCTGCGGCCATTCTTATCAAAGGTCTCCCAGCTTATTGGCCTAAACACAAAAATCTAAAACAAGGACCCAGATTCCAGGTAATAGCACTGGTTTTGGAGCAGATGAAGGTCCTTGTTCTTATAAGCAGCTTGGTAGTGTGACTCCAATGCCCAGTTAGGCTGGTAACTTAGGTAACAGTTGGAGAGGACAGTGCTGTTTCACGCAGTCTCCCATCTGTGAGAGAGGCCTCGTATCACAACCATAGAATAACACGGACGATGTTTTTATGAACAACTATTTCATAAACAAGTCACATCTGATGGTTCTGTAAATGTTCACTCTCACTCATTCCTGGGATTAGCTTTCAACCTGAGATCTGTAAACACCTCGAACTCACCTTCTCCTCTCCTGAAATCTAACAAGAAAATTCCTTATGGAAGGAGATGATGGTACTGACCTCAACTGACAGAATGAAGATACTTGAGGACATAGCCTGAAAAGGTGAGGTAGATAGTGACGTCAAATATGCCTCAGTTGCCCTGGCTGGTTTGGCTCAGGAGATGGAGCGTTGGCCTGCGGACTGAAGGGTCCTGGGTTCAATTTTGATCAAGGGCACATGCCAGGGTTGTAGACTCCATCCCCAGATGTGGGCGTGCAGGAGGCAGCTAATGAATGATTCCCTCTCATCATTGATGTTTCTATCTCTCCCTCCCTCTCCCTTCCTCTCTGAAATCAATACAAATATATATTCTTTAAAAATATGCCTCAGTTGGCACAAACCCTTGATTTAAAATAGTTAAAAATAAGAAAAGCCCGAGCTTGTTATTAAGTTTACAAAAAAGACTACATGCTACATGAATGCCTGAGGTGTGGACCAGAAAGCCTTGAAAATGAGAAAGGAGATGCACAAAAATAATAACTGTGCAGATGTCCTTTGAACCATCTGTGGACTGCAACACAGTGGTTCTTCCTCTATGTGGGGTTGTTCTGCACCATTATGCACTTTGGAGATCCTGGTAATTACAAATTTAAGACTTAAATCCTCATTTCTTCTTTATATTTCTGAACTACTCCCATAAGTATATTTACTCCTTTCTTTTGTCAAGCTTAAACATTTCCAATTACCTCCGACTCTAAAGGGAAATGTGATGGTTAAATTCTCACACTTGTAATGACATTTATTAATCTGGCTCTGGTGAGAAATGTTGAATCTCTTGCCTTCCCAAATCATACATTTTAATTCTGAACACACCTCCAAAGAACACTGACATCGTTTAATTAAAACGAGGGTGCACATTAATAAGAAAGGATATCATTTTGTTATTTGTACATAATTTTATTTTGTTAAAAAAATGAACAGAGACTGGTAAGTTCCATAATTGCCCTCCATGGTGAAGGAATAAGTGTAGGAGAGAAGAAAAGCACAGTAAGACACATATGTTAGTAAAACACTCCTTAATACTACACACGCTGTAGAAAATGCTACTTTGCATTTGGTCCTCAACGTGGCTAACCGCAAGCCATTGAGTCAAAAGAACACCTTTTAAACTTAATTCCTTGGTCAGAAGATAGAGCCATGTTTAGAAGCCTCCTCATTAATATGCTGTAATGGTCAAGTAAGAGATTAATAGCGAAGTCACCTGCTAAAGCAACCAGGAACCTGTTGATTTACAATAAGCCTCCAAAAATAAGATACCAGATTGCAAAGCAAAATCAAATCCCAGGGCAACAAGTGCTTCTGTAATTTATTCCTTCTTTATATGAGGGCATAAAGCTCCCTTTATAAACGTGTTTTCCAGGCCCTGCTGTGAGCTGTAGGTGTGAGCTTTTCAGCTGATTTATTAATTTTAGTTTCAATCAACGTGTCACCTGCAGACACAAAAATGTAGGCCTCACCACAGAAAATACAATTTAAGAGGGGGGAAAAAAAAGAAAAAGAAAAAACAGGGCTTTAATTCAAAAAACTCTCTGCCAGATTTTTTTTTCTTCTCTAGATGAACACTGGCTTATTCCCTGCTTATTCTTTGAGATCTCAAACAATTCCCAGCGACATCATTTTATAAAAATTAAACATTTTTGTCATACTTCAAAAGTCAGTCTTAGACCCGGGGAAGAGTAACATGAGGCTGCCAAAACAATCAGTTCCTCCTGTCAGTAGGGGTACATTCTCCCCAAAGAATCGAATGAACAACAAGTCCCCTGGGCAAAATGTGCAAAAAATTCTCAATTAGTTGTCTTTATTTAGTGAGCACTATGGGGTCCTCAACCGCACTATAGAATTATGGCAAGAAAGCTGAGCTCTTCACTAGCTTATTAGCATTCTCAGAGGGTTGGAGTGCCGCTGATAGCAGACTGTTGCCTCCAAGAGCTGTTGGTGGGACCCCTACACTCCCGGGCTTTGTCCTTTTGTCCTTCCAAGCCAGCAGGAAGTACTGCCCCATGTCCAGGGCATTCTGGGATACCTTAATTCCATTCACAGTTTGCATAACCGACGGGGCTGAAGTCTTTGTTATTGACTATGACCATCACTGTTGCAGGTTGAAATGAAAAGCAAAAGCGATCTGTATCAGTTGATGCTAAATGCAGGTTTAGGAAGTAGCTCCCTTCCAAATGAACATCCTTGGAGGGCTGGAGTGGCCAAAGCCCCACAGGAAATCCAGGTCCCGGGTTATAATCTGACTGTGTTCTTTTGAACCCAAAATTATAACACTAGGCTAGGGAACAGAAATGGAAGTGGATGAATGAAAATTCTAGACTGACTCCTAGCCTATACAGTTTTACAGCACACCCTTACCTATTAGACCACCCTCCCCCCTACCAACCCACCCACTCCAACCACCCCTTTCCCAGAAAAAGGAAACAAGAAAGATGAAAACAGTATTTTTACTAAAAGAACTGCAGCAAGTATCAGAAATGCCTTCTCTAAAAAAGAGGGTATTTGCTGCTTTAGGGAAAACACTATCATTGACTAAATTAACAAGTTGTCTTATCAACTGCCATAAGCCTTGGAGTCTAATTAATTTAGTACTGATCAATAATCCTCAATGAGGCATTGATTTCTGCCTGCCTGACAGGGCTGCCGCTGAAATCACTCCTCTGTATGCCACACACACACACAGGCACCCAAAGCTTATGTGTTATCACATTAAGATTTTATTTCACTCATCCTATATGGGCATGCATTTCATGAACCAAACAGAAATGAGAAAATGGGATAAAAAGCAACTTTTGGAAGTAAGAACAGGTTCACCAGCAAGTGTGAACAGAGATTAAGCAATCCCTGCCAAAGTTCTGCTTTCTCAGAAAATGCCCTTTGAGTGAGAGGAAACATTAAAACAAACAAACAAAAACAACAACAAAAAAAAAACACTAAAAAAAAGAAAAAAAGAAATAAAGTGCTTTGCTTAAAAGATAGGAATTGCTTTCATTGGTCATAAGGCATGCAAAGAGGGCTTGAGTTATTTTTCTCTCTTATTGTCAGAATGCTGATGATACTTTTATGTAAAATATTCTGATGCAAAGTAATAATAACTGTACTGCTATCTGGTCAAGGGCAGAAGCAGATGGTGAGCCTCAGACAAGAATGAAAACATGTGACAGGGCTGCCCGGGATTTGTCTCACAGCTGGGGTGGGGTAGGGAGGACTTCCTACTCCCCCCTTCCCAAATCAGTATATTGGGACAGTATCAGGATGAAAATAATTTAAGTATTTGACTTTTCAATTTGTATCTGGGCTAACAAGATACTTACTCTCTTAAGACATCGAGCCTACGAAAGGGCTGGGTTTGAATGAGCATTTTCAGATTCTCCTAGGACACAGCTCTTGCATTTTCTTAGGGGCCCCTCCCTGTTTGGGTGCCTGTCGCTTGCATTGTGCCAGCCAGCTGCCTGACACCCTGAAAATCCCGAGGCTTGCACCTCAGGCTTGACCACTGGGCAGTGTTTCCTCCCGTAGTCTAAACGTCCCTTGCAATGAGAAGTAAGTATGATAAAACTTTTCAAATATTTTACAGGCGATGCTTGAATTTCAAACGCGGGGAAACAGGTAGCTAAGGAATTCATCTCTCTCAGAACTGATTTTCTACTCAATTAAAAGAGGAGGGAGGAGAGTGGAGAGAAGAACTGAAAACACATACAACTAAGGTTAGAGAAACTACCCAAAATGATCTTAACAAAACAGTTCCTATTCTTTCTTGTGCATTTATTTAATATAATTTGGCTTATTGAAACTTGCAATTACATATATACATACATTTTTAAAGTCCCAGAAAAGGCCTCCTCTTAATCTCCCTGGGGCCTCTGAGTTTCCATAGCACTTTACAAAAGACCTTTATTGAGGGAAGGATTGGACAAACGTTCCTTATATGTGTGGCCCACATCATTAATTGCCCCATCTCCTTCAGCGAGGCCTTATTCCTATGTAAATAGCCTTGCATAATGTTACAGGCTATTGTTAGGCCAGCGCCGGTCAGTCGCCACTTATATGCATTTTTATTTCAATCCGCTGCTCAGAGAATGAAAAGATGTCTGGACTTAAGCTGTTTACCAACTGGGCCGAAGCTGCTGAGCAGCAAAACTGAAGAAAGCCCGGAGCCACTGGAGGAACAAGGTTTCACAATGCGAGCAGCCATTTTCAGTGGAGTTATTAACCCGCCCTGAAACTCTCCTAAGCTATGCCTTTTTACAAGAACAAATGTGCTGAATCAGACATGAATGAGCCAGAACTATTAAGAAAGAAATCCCCTAAAGAACTATTGAACACAACATAGGTTTGTAATCATTTTGTCTCAGTTGCCTGCTACCAACATTATCAAGGATGATAAGCTGACTCGGTTGTGCACTGGCTCATAATGAAACAATAGCGCGGTACAGTCAAACCGCACATGCAAGCAACGCGCACCCAGAGTCAGACAGCAGTCTTCAAGAGACTACAAGACTGAGCGAATAGCTCAACACCAGGCCTTTATATTGAGTTGGTCACTAAAACAGTAGTAATCTTTAATGGGAACATTGAGGGGAAGAAATGCTTCCGAATCCAAGTCTACCTGTCAATCCCACGCATGGTCTCATGCGTGCTTCAGTTGGAAAGCTGAAATGATTTTTACTTTCTAGTTGTGGAGATCTGCTGGGATGAGACAACATGGCAATAAAGCAGCAACACTCTCCTGAAGGGAGCTAGCTTTTCACTGAAAAATGCCCTGCAGGCAAGGGACATCCTGCTTATTTCATGGCACCGCAATCTGAGTGGTGTGGCGTTCGCCTAAAGAAATTCTTGACTATTTGCATGCTTATTAGAATCCAATGAGTGCCTAATAAGTGCATGTATGTGTCAGGAAACATCTCATTGCAGAGTTAGTGCTACAGGAAAGACGCCACACACAAGAGGAGGAAAGCAGTCTTGAGTTAATTACCATCACAATGCAATCAAGTACAACAGTCCTAGCCGAAAACCTTTCCTATTAAAGCTGCTAGGCTCAGCCTTGCCTCTGCAGGTCGGCCTCGGCACTGATAACCTTTCCAGCAGACAAACACGTGTAACGTTGCCTCGTCTAATTAAAAGCTGCGGGGGGGGGGGGGGGGGGCGGCGGGTGTAGAAAAATACCAGCACATGGACTCCAATCAAATGAGTGATGCCTTTGGCTGAGGACGCTACCATATGCTGCTGCTGTTTACTCTGGAAGGAAACTGAGTCACTTAACATTTCAATAGGTTAATCAATTGACAATTAAATGAAGAAATTGGTTAACTCGAAAACAATTAACATGACACTCCATTAACGACACTCTCTAATTGCCCCAGCTGTGAGTGGAAATGAACGTGCATGGCAAAGCCTGTAACTGGTGTGTGTGTGCGTGTGTGTGTGTGTGTGTGTGTGTGTTTGAGAAAACAGAATTGACCTAAAACTCGAGTTTTATTTTTATAGAACAGACAGCAGGAATTCTATCATCCACTGCAGTTTTAGCAGAGGGGAGCTAAATATATATTTTTACATTCTTTTAAGGGCTCACTTCAAGTGGTTGAAATATTTAATTTGCAATAATTAATTAAAAAACCCAAACACCTCCTACCAAATTATGGTTGGTGAACAAAATGGGAACTCTCTCCCTTTGCTTATTTTGGGGACCGAATTGCCTTGCAGGATCAGGTGCATGTCGAGATTTCTTTTCTCATGAAACAATGCAAAGTCAGAATTTTTGCTGCACATTTCCGGAAGTGGTTACTGACTGTTGGCTGTGTCCCTAACCTCACTGTCGGGTGGTAGCAATAGAGTTCATTAACGACAAGTTTTAATTGAAAACTCAGAGTTTGGATTGTTACAGACCAGGGGTCCTCAAACTTTTTAAACAGGGGGCCAGTTCACTGTCCCTCAGACGGTTGGAGGGCCGGACTATGGTTTAAAAAAAAAACTATGAACAAATTCCTATGCACACTGCACATATCTTATTTTGAAGTAAAAAAACAAGGCGGCAAAAACACCCAGAGGGGCCGGATAAACGTCCTGGGTGGGCTGCATGTGGCCCGCAGGCCGTAGTTTTAGGACCCCTGCTACAGACGATTACAAATGCCTATTACAGGCTGTCATTAAGAAGAAAAATATTCATTTAAAAAAAAGGTAATAATTTAAGTAAATCATAAATGTTTCTGAGGTGTATTAAGCATTAAATATTATTTGAAAGAGAATATCTTTAAAAGCTGATTATTAAAATTATATCATCTTCCTCCTCCTCCACCCCCTTTGGGAGCTTTACTATCTCTGGATACACACAAATAAATGCAATAAATCCACTTGGAGGGATTGATGGTTTGGCAGCAGAGTGGGGGAATGGCATTGAAGAAGAGGGCAATGGAGACAGCTGGGCAACACATTCCGAGAGTGTATTGGTCCCATAGGGCCAGCTTCAACCTATGAGAGGAGGGGAAGAGCAGGAAGTTCCTGCAGCCTGCCTCGATGTCTGGCATCACTCAGTTGGGGGTTATGATGCCGCGGTCAATTCAGAGTGGACCATATTTTTTCTACTTTTCTTCTCTGCCTCACTTCTCCTTTTCTTCACTTTTAATGCCCTGGCATTACACCTCCCAGTGAAGCCTCAGGTCATAACTTTTATCTTAGAACTGTTCTCTGGGGAAATAGTGTACCTGAAATGTGGTGGAGATGGTAATGGTTACCTCGTCATTGAGATTTCAGCCCCTCCTTTCAAAAGACACGACGATAGCCCTGGCCTGGTGGCTCCGTTAGTTGGAGGTGTCCTGTGCACCGAGTAAACTATTGTATGGATCAAAAAAAGCTGGCTCTTCTGGATATGTATAGTTCATAGGCACATGGTTTATCGTATAGCATTCAGGTTGGATTTGAGTCTCCATTTATCCCCTTATATGGATGTCCTTGTGCAGTGAACAACCTACATAAATTCATCTAATTTAGAGTAGAGGTAATATGCAACTTATAAAGGAGTAGATTCAGATTTTTTCAAAGCACGTCTAATAGTGCTTTGTTGATGTGGTTATATCCAGTTCTAAACAAAGATTAAATTTTACACATGCTGTTTAAAGTACCTGATCTTATGATGGCTTGTCTTTCTTAGGAAAGAGCTTAAGCAGGTCTTTTCCTTAGTAGGTGGGTAGAGGGAGATGAGTTGGTGTTTAAAATGTACTGGGCATCATCTTACATGGGGAGCTACAATGAGGAGCCAGGATGAAGAGCAGTGAAAATGGATGATTGCATTTATCCAGGACCAGGACTGCCTTTTCTTTAGCTTCTTAAATTTCACCTGTCACTCAAACAGTACATCACTCAGGGCTTCGATAATCTCCTACCCCTCAACTCTCCACCACACCACGGAAGCACTTAGATTTCCTACTTCTTCATTTTTGATACATTAAAATCCCAAAGACATAGAAGAAAACAGCTATTTAATGGACCTGCTGTGAATAAAATTCCCTATCGAAATCTTGGGTTGCTCAGCACCTACAAGATGGAAAGTAAGACCCTGGGTACCTGGTGGAATGATGGAAAGAAGAACAAGAGGGAGGGGAGGAAAAAACAGCGCAGCACCGGTTCTTAGGTAAGTCTGACCAGGCCAGCTGGAGACCCCTCATTGCACATCTAGTCATAGAAAGACCTCTTTCATCTCTCTTTTCAGCAAATGTTTATTCATTGCTTCCCTTACGTCAGACCAAATGCCACTGCAAAAGGGAATATGAGTTTCTGCCTTTGATGAGCTTATGATCTAATAGGAGAGTTGAAAACACAAGCAGATCATTTCAGTCTAATGAAGTAATGACTATGATAAAAGTACGTAGAACTTGCGATGGGAGCCTGGGGCAGGGCTGTTCACCCCGCTCTGGGTTACAGAAGGCTTCCTGGAGAAGACTTGTGAGGTGGCTCTTTTGAGTCTGTCATTCAGGGACCGTGCACAACCTGGCTCTCCACATGATCTTCCTCTCTAGCTTTACCCTGGTCAGTCCCTAGCCTGGCCCTCCTTGACCCCCTCCTCCCCACCATGTAATAATATACGCAACGATCACTAATTTCCAACTATTACTTGTTTATACAAACTAGACTTTCAGTCTGGAGGTTCTTCTCCCATTTACAACCAGGAAAAACTTCATTCATTCTTTAATACCCACCTCAGAAGTCACTGTTGTGAAGCTTTCTCTGAACCTCCTAGGCAGAGTTGCCTCCTTCCTTCTTCCTGCTTCTAGCCTAGCCATGTAACTGCATTTCCACGTTGTATGTGTAAGATAATATTTACCATAGTTTTTCTGTGTACATGTCTGTTTCTCTTTAGACTGTTAGCTCAGAGGGCAGGGGTAATTCATCTTTGTTTCCTCAGGGACTAGCGCTCTGAATGGCCCTTAGCTCTGTCACTTAATATTTGATGGCTGAATGATTACATATAATATACTATGGAAACACTAATGATGGAGGCATTCATTATGCTGTTCACACTGAATAAAACATTTGAACCATCATATCAACATAGCAAATAGGCCTCTGCGATATGTGAGATTGGAAATGGCCCAGGACAGGACCCCGACTTAGAAGATGCCTGTCAGAACCTCAGATCTGTTGTGTTGGTTTGGACGCTGCCTCACTGTGGATCATGGATTGTTGAGTACTTTTTAGGTGATTAAATGGAGTCAGGGAGAATTTGCTTTAGTTAAAAGTTGCATTTAGTTCAATTGTTTGTTTCCTATTCAGGACCTGTTATGTTCCTAAGCCCTGTTCTAGATGCCGGCAGATACAGCGATCAAATCATAAGGTTTAGGACAGAGGGTCCATGGGGAACTCTACACAGTCGTTCCCAAAGTGTGATCCTCAGATCAACAGCATCAAGGTCACCTGGAAACTCGAACTTGTTAGGAATGCCAATTCTCGGACCCGAGCCGACACCCACCAGTTCAGAAACTCTGGGGCTGGGGCCCAGCAATCTAATTTAACAAGCTGTCAGGTGATTCTGAAGCTGAGATCCACTGCTGAGTCTAGTCCAAGTCCATGCTAGAGGGGCCATCAGCGGTCATATAGTGAGAGAAATTAAAGTTTTGCCACCCCAAAACTGTGCCTTTCAGGATAGTGATTTTAAGCTGGCTATTAAGAAACAAAAAATTCTGCAAGAATCTTTGATTCTTCTCTTTTCCTGTCAACGAGATTCACATGGAAAGGCCTTCACCAGGAATGGAATCTTAACATATTCAACTTAGCATTAGGTAGGAAAGCTCAGGCAGAGGCCTGATAGCTAGGTCGCCCCTCAATCTGTGTCCTAGTGTTTTGGGTTATCTAGCAAGAATTTGCCTGCCATGGTGATTCTGCTCTTCCTCAACTACCTGCAAGTTGCCTGTTTCCTTTGACGTCTCAGACCCCTTCCCTCTTTCTCCTTTGTCCATAATGGCATATAAATCTCAGCTGCCCAATGTGTTTGGAATCTTATATCTCATAATACCCCCATCATGTACATCGGTAATAAACTTTGTACATTTTCTTCTATTAGTCTATCTTTGTTAACCTAATTATTATCCCAACTAGAAGAACTCATCAAACTAATATTTGAGTTTGTCTGCCTGGGCATGTTGGCCAAAAGAAATGCACACAGAGGAGTTTGCAGTGTTTAAAGGAAAACAGTTTAATATTGAATTCGTCAATCTGGAGTGTGGGGAGCTAGCACTTTAAAAGACCCAACTCTCAACCTGGCTGGGTGGCTCAGTTTGTTGGAGTGCCATCCGTACACCAAAAAGGTTGCAGGTTTGATCCCTGGTCAGGGCAGGATGGAAGGCAACTGGTCAATGTTTCTCACTCACATCGATGTTTCTCTTTCTTCCTTCATCTCCCTAAACATATCCTCAGGTGAGAACTAAAAAATAAATAAAAAACAAAACATCTGACTCTCCAATGGTGTGTAGGTAACAGGGCAAAATCACAAGACATTGTGGGTGAGTGGTTCAGGTTCCTGTTGGAAGGGACATAAGGGTCATTTCTTCAGGTCTTAAGAGCAGCTCTGAGGTCTGCTCTGGCATCCCTCTGTCTGTTTCATGGAAAAGCAGCCAGGAAGTCATTCCGACTTAGGGCTCAGGAGCTCAGCTGGGTCAATAGCTCAGTGGGTTAGAGCATGGACTCAATATGTCAAAGTTGCCGTTCAGTCCCTGGTCTGGGCACATACAAGAATCAACCAATGAATGCATGAACAGGTGGACCAGCAAATGGATCTCTCTCTCTCTCTCTCTTTCAAGTAAATTTAAAAAGATTAAAAGACACTATCTTTAGCCTGTCAGAGGTCCAGACCTTGGATCATGTCTGTTCTAGACTATTGTCTTTTGCTGCCTCAGGGAAAGGCTCTGTCTGGGGGGTGGGGGGGTGGGTGGGAGGTGGGGGGTGGTGAGGGGAGGAGGTAGAGAGAGACAGAAATATGATTTCTAGAACTAGGATTCAAAGCGAAAGCTAATCGAAGTTGTAAGGGCCCGTAGTTTCAAAGGTGGGAGAGGAAGTATTTGTAAGGCCCCACAATAGCTTCTGACGGGTCCTGTATACCCACCCTCCAGCAGCTCTCTGCCCCGCATCAGTGGTTCTCATGCCCTGGACTTCTGTTTGGGGTCAGGTAATGGGGAGGAATGGATTTATAAGCTTGGATTCTGCCCTGCGAGGTTATCCCAAGCTGACTGTGTCCCTCAAGTCGAAGCCTCCGAAGGGGCTGTTCCTCCTAAGGATGCCTTCCCCTCATAACACTGTCTCCAGCTCTGGCAGTGGCTCCTCCCTTAGGCCTGGGTGAGGTAAGGGCGTGACTGCACAGGACTCCGTGCTTCCCTATCTCACTCTCACCCCACCCTCAGGTTACAAATAGCCCCTTTGTGCATAAGCCGCACAAATCATCCTGAGTGTCCTTTCTGCTTTCCAGCAGAACCTCACCACATGGTTTAGATCTTGCCATCTAATTTTTGATTTTCTGCAGAAGTCCATGAAAACGGTTCAATAGTTTTTAAAATCAGAAGAAAAGGTATGAATATTAGCACAGCCTAGAATGTATTTGTCTTTATATTGATGTAACTTTAAACTGTTCTTTTTCAATGAAGGAAGAGGATCACAAAGGCAAAATTGCCTCTGGCTTATGACTGTCATAATGTGGCCTCTTGCTAATGATTTTCTTACCTTCCTGTTATCCATCCCCCAACCCCTCTCTTCCACCCATAGAACTATATGCACACATGTCCAGACTCACACGAGTATATTTGCCCCTCTACATTCATGCTCCACTTTCCCCCTCTTCCTCCTTCCCATGCTTTGGAGGAAGGAGGACGCTTTTCTTTGAGGACAGTCAATAGGGGGTATCGGCAGATCAAAGGGCCAGAGGAAGAAGTCAGGGTGCTTACTCTCCCGGCACCCTCCCTGCGCCCATTGGTGAGGCCACAGCGTCTGCTACTGAGCCCCCCAGCTCTTTCCAGGTTCCCGTAACCACTGCCTCCCCTGCCCTTTTGGGTCTAGGGAAGTTTTGGCCCTTCACTAGCCCCTGGTGCTTCACCATTACTTCTTAGATTCCTTAACCCTTTAATAGCCTTTGTAAATAGTTTTTTCATCAACATGCATACAGACCTGTTTTTAATCAGTAGGAGGGAGCCATAGCTGTTTTTGATTTGTACATTTAATCCACCGCAAACATCTCCCAAGGTTTCCACAGGGTCTGCATATGTCGATACAATGTTCTACCTCATGATGTACATTAATTTCCTAATTTTTCTCTTTTTCCCCTTCCTCTTGATTTGCTTATCCTTAACACTGCCTTTTTTCATTTTCATTATAGCCAGAAAAAACAAACACCTTCAAGGTGTAGATTTTTACTGCATATATATTTTCACTGCATTTATGCTCTTTTTTTTTTTTTTTTTTTAAGATTCTGATGCCATCTGTCTTATAACCACATGTCTACCCCTCCTTCAGAATTCTTCTAAACAGTTTTGCTCATTCTATGTTGAATGTATTTACACTTGATGGTTGGTAGACATTTGTTTAAACTATTCTCTCCATTTAAAATATTCTTTTCTCCCCAGTTTTTCAAATGTCAACTCTCCTGCCTACCCAAGTTAAATATGTTATTCTCTCTTTTGAACTAAACTATTCAAATAATGTATTTGGTAATTAATTTTTTTATATTTTGAAATGTCATTTAAATATTTTAGATTATTTGACTGGAAACATATTACTATCTTTTCTCCTTCAACTTGATTATTAATTTTTTGACAAGAATTATTTTTTATATCATTTTTCTCTATAGGGACTTTCACATAGAAGAAATTGCTTAATAAATATGTATTGATCTGAAAAATGTTGGAGGTCAATATATCAAAATCTTAGGTAGGTTTAAGTATTATTAAAGTTGAGCTTTTTGTCCATTTCTGTGTCACAAGCTGTGACTTCATTACATGATACTTGGATTTCCAATATTGTTTAGATATATTATTGTTCTTAAGTATTACTAAGAGGGGAAATGCTCTAAAAGTATTTGTATCTAAGTCAACGATGAGCACATGTACAAGAAAGAAGCACTTCAACAGTATAGATTTATTTTATTTATTTACTTACTAAAATTTTTTTTGTTAATTCTCACCCAAGGATATTTTTTTTCATTTGAGTTTTAGAAAGATTGGAAAGGAGGGAGGGAGAGGGAGGAGACAGAGAAAAACATTGATGTGAGAGGGAGACACATCCATTGGTTGCCTCCCACATGAGCCCCAAGGGGGACCAGGGATAGAACCTGAAACCCTTGACCAGGAATAGAACCCACAACCTTTTGGTGTGCAAGCTGATGCTCTAACCACTGATCACACAGGCCAGGGTACAATAATATAGATTTAGAAGGAGAAGTAATAATAATGGTAGTGATAACTCAGCTTCTAATTACTAACAGATCCTGAGTAATTCTGAAACACATTGTCCTGTTTAATTTTCATCATATTACCTCCAAATATATTTCTCACTTACTGTATTACTACTAATAATAAAAACTTCCTTACTCCAACTAAGATATATGTGACACAAGAGGAAGGATGTTTTGCTCTTATATTCCATACAGTATTCCCAGTCCTAGAATAAGTTTAGCACAGAGTATGAAGTCAATGAACATTTGTTGAATAAATGAATGAATGGACATTTAATAGTATTTTGTGATTTTCCAGACGGTTCTCTAAGTGCTTCACACAACCCCCTGTTAGATACTTACTATACCTATTTACAGAGGAGGAAACTGAAGCTCAGAGAAGTTAAGGGACTTTCACACCCAGTAATTGAGAGTGATGGGACTTAAATCCGGATAGTCTGATTCTGGAGACTACAGTTTTAGCCAATATGTTAAATTTTAATCAATAAAATACTGTAAAATAACCACAGCTACTATTTGCACATGTATTTCTAAAACACATGAACTATTTTCACATGTATTTCCATTTTGATTACATTCATAATCCTGAGCTAATATTATCATTATTCCTACTTTACAGATGGGAAAACTGAGAAATGAAGTGACTTGTCTGAGGTCACAGTGCCATTAAGTGGCAGCCCTAGGAAGTAAACTTAGATCTCCCGAGTCCAATTTCCATCTCTCTCCCAGTCCCTGCTCCTGCCATGCACCGAGCTGCAGCTTAAACGCCGCCAAAGACCACAATTTATGTCTTTACACGTACACGAGAAGAAATTCTCTTTTAGGATAGTAGTGACTAATAAAACCATTGTTAGTAGTCACCAATAAAAAAGTCTGTTTTTATGTTTACTGATTCTATTTCAGTAGTTACTAACTTGTTACTAACAAAATATTCCACATGGGTTATAAATTGTGTGAGCGTGCATGTGTGTGTGTGTGTGTGTGGGGGGGGGCAGTCCCCAAGCATTTGTCTTAGAAGGATATGACAATAACAACATTTTCATTACTAACTTTCACAAAGACTGTACAATCACTTGTTCAGGATTGCTCTGTGGTATGTATTTCATATATCAAAAAAGAAGTATTATCTCCCCTTCTTCTCTTAGATATTTATTCCTACAATGGGTGTTGGCAAATGACTCCAACTTGTATTTTATTGACAAGATAATATACATTATAGACATAATTTTGACCGTTAGAATGAGACCCTGAGGACTGGGGGGAAGAAGGGGAGAAATGGAGAGGCCCTTCGAACAAAGTGCTGGAGAGTGGTCAGTGGCAATGACAACAGGGTAAAATAAAGCAACCAGCCATCTAACTCTGGCTCAAATGTAAGTTTAACACACAGGGACGATGACGGAGTTGAATTAGAAGTAAATTAAGATGCATGTCAACCTTCTCTTCAGGAAGTTGGATGAAGGGGCATTTTGTACTCATGGAAGAACAAAGAAGGAACATTTGACTTTATCTAATCTAATAAAAGAATAACATGCAAATTAACCATCACTCTGAGACACCTAAGCCATGCCCACCAGCCAATCAGAGCAACTGTATGCAAATTAACCCAGCCAAGATGGCGGCCAGCAGCCACACAGCTAGAGCAAACAGGAGGCTTCTGTTTGGAGGAAACTGCCTGCCTCAGCCAGCTCAAAGCAACAAAGTTTCAATTATAGAAGCCATGGAGCTGAAGCAAAAGGAGGCTTTGTTGCCTGCCTAGGCAGGCTGTGGCCTCTGCTTAAGGCAACAATGTTTCAATTATAGAAGATAAATAAACCCCAGAAACCTGCTTCCAGCCAGTCTTGCTGGGACCTTGGGTCAATAGGAGCTGTGGCCAGACTGCAAACAGCCATCAGCCCCTTACTCAGGCTGTCCAGGCACCCCAGTAGGGACCCAAACCCTGAAGGGGCTGTGGGAAGCCTGAAAACGGTCCTCAGCCTCTCACCCAGGCTGCCCAGGCACGCCAGCAGGTGGACATCCCCCTAAGGGTCCCAGACTGCGAGAGGGTACAGGCTGGGCTGAGTGACCCCCCTGAGTGCACAAATTTTTGTGCACCAGGCCCCTAGTATCAAGATAAGATGGTGGAATAGAAATAACCATTCATGATCTGAGCGGAAAATGCAGATTCATTGGCTCTATAAAAAGGGATCTGAGCCCTAGCAGGTCTGGCTCAGTGGATAGAGCATCGGCCTGTGGACTGAAGGGTCCCAGGTTCGATTCCAGTCAAGGGCATGTACCTTGGTTGTGGGCACATCCCCAGTGGGAGGTGTGCAGGAGGCAGCTGATCGATGTTTCTCTCTCATCAATGTTTCTAACTCTCTATTCCTCTCCTTTCCTCTCTGTAAAAAATCAATAAAATATATATTTTTAAAAAAGGGGGGGAATCTGAAGAATGGCTGCAAATGACTTGGAAATTGTAGGAGACCGGGAACTGAATGTGATTTAACATAGAACTATTACCATTAAGGAGAAGGATATTGTACTTTAGAATAGTAACGAGGTATTGCTGTTGTCCATTCAAAAACTTTACTTTCCATAAAGCTTCATATATACTTTTCATACCGTGCACTGGCAATTTAATGTTCAGATTAATCCAAGGCTCATTTTAGTGCATGCAGACCTGTCCACCTGCTACTTCAGCCTACAGAGGTTTCTCTCTGTATGAACATGTCTAGCTCTTATTTCCATACCATGCACTTGGAATTTAGACTTTAATGACGGTTTCATTTTATAAGCATACATGCATGTAATCTCACCAGCTCAGTGCATATGTTTATTTGCAGGATCCCGGGTTCGTGAGTATCTACCATGTGGTTTTTGTTCGAGCCACAGTGCTTAATGGGGGCCCAACATAGCTGTTACTCAGTTATTAATTGCTGTGTGATTATTTATTTTACTTTTGCTTTAGGCGATTGTTTTCTCCACAGCCAGCAAAAGTTACAGTAAAAACCATGTAGTACAATTTATGAAAATTTGTGGGTGGCAATGTATTTGTATTTTTACTTCTCCATGGAATGCAGTGGTGTCCCTTTGAATGAGGAATTTGAAAATGTGTGGGTTTGAAGAAGTAGCTCTTGCCCCCACAGGTGGGCTTCCTTCCACAGGAGATGCCTGCTAGAGCACTGCCAAGGCTGCTAGGGCAAGCCTTTGCATATACAAATGCAGGTTACCTGGGCTTTCTTCCACAGGAGATGGCTGTAGGTAGCTGCCAAGTTTGCTAGGACAGTTCTTTGCAAATACAAATGTGGGTCAATGTGTTGACAGGATATCAGGCTTGTGTAGCTAATGGAGCTTCAGCCTGACTATTGAGCCTTATGCCAACCCATTGTTGCCCAAATGAACCTGTGTGTGCCTATTCCTGCATGCCTCTACTGGAATCGAAAATAGAAGCCCTTCTTGTGAAAACCTGACCAAGGTCCACAACCCACCCTTGACTCATACATAGTAACTGGTTTTTAGCAACAATTGAAAAGTAAATTCAAAGAGATCCAAATGGCAGAGCAGTGATATCTTTCCATCAAAGTAGTCTGTAATTTCATGTTCAGGAATCTTTGCTGTGGCATGGATCAACAAAGAGTAACAAAGAACATATCTGATCAGCTGATTTGGAGGGATCGAGTCTGTTGTATCACCAAAGGCCTCAAATACTATTGAGTTCATTGAAACATACAAATTTCCGTGGGGACAGTGGGTATCTGACGACTCATGTTTTTTCTCTTCATAAAAGTACTCTGAAATTATATTTCAGGATCATGGAAATTTCACTTAAACTGAACGTAGTAAACTACAGACAACTTTTATATTCTTTGGGAGATGGGAGTGTGAATTAAATAGCATTTACCATAAGCCCTCATTTTAACTTCTTAATGTTCTATTACCTATAACTGCATTACCTGGTGCTTCTACTAATGAGCACTTCTGCATATGTATTCAACAATGATCTGCATTAATTAGATCATTTGTTTAAGCAGAAGACCTTTTCTTTGCTTCAATTGAGCACCTAGTGTATTTGTATTTTTTTTAAAAATAAATTTTTATTGATTTTAGGGAGGAGATAGAGAGATAGAAACATCACTGATCGGCTGCCTCCTGCACACCTTCTACTGGGGATTGAGCTCTCAACCCAGGCATGTGCCCTGACAGAGGATAAAACCAATGACCTCCTGGTTCATAAGTCAACGCTCAACCTCCGAGCCACATTAATGCATTTTTGACAAAAGGGGAAATATTATACCTACATATTTGTCTGTTGCAGTAACAGATGTACATAGTTGAGTCCATGTGAGTCCAGGACAGCACACTGGGTAGTTTTCCTAATGGACTTCAATGTAGAATGCAATGTCTGTAAAATCTAAGGTCTAAAAGTGTGCTAACTTGAAGTGGATACTTACATTGTTAAAATTTAATAGTAACCACAGAAATTGTTTAGAACCCACACACAGTATTTTTGCAGGGAGGAGTCTTTTATTTCTGACATTGTTTAGATGTCAGTGCATGATGATACTTAAAGGCACACTGGATTTTAATGGATTTTAATATTGGGTTTTGCCTCTTTGTTGACTGTGCCATATACTTGTACCAGGGTCCACTGTTTCCATTTGGGTCCACCACTGCTGTGTTTTATACAGCTGCATTTTTTAATTTTCTGCTCATATACTTTGGAGTGCTGCTTTCAAAGGTAATTTTCCCCCCAGTACATTTCTTTCTTTTTAAAAAAACCATGCCTCCTCTCAGTATATCAGAAATCTTATTTTTATTTACTATGCCGACATTATTAATTGTCGCTCAGAAAGCTGTATACTGTTTGATGAGAACTAGACCTATAGATAAATACCGGTTTGTATTTAGTATGTTTCGTACATTCGCTTAAAAGGAATAATGCTTTTAAAAAAATAAGAATGGAAGGGATTAAATAGGAGAATGTGGCTATGTTCCGACAATTGTTCTTGTATGCGTTTGTATTTGCCATCTATAGAAACCAACTTTTCATATCTTATCTCTTTTGTGGCGATACAAAATAAGAATCCCTCACAAGAGAGCTCTCTTCCTCTCACCTCCTCATCCAGCACATAAGTGTGCATGGATATATTCTCCTACATTTATCAGTTTGTTTTTTTCCCCCTTGCTGGCACCCCAAATAGTAGCCAGGCAGCATCATACTATGTGTGAGGCAGTTTTGTTTTTTGACACTATTGTATTTTTCCCGTCTCTAAAAGCAGTTCCTCTGTACTGACTAAATGGGTTTTTTATCAATTAGTTTTTGCTGGGAAAATCTTTTCCTGTCTAATATAGAATAATGATTTTTTTCATCTGTCAAGGGGGTTATTAATAAATGCCACCAGTGGGGTTAGAATATTCTCTGGTGTTTGCTTTAGGGGAACAAGGGGATTGTCGGAAATCCTAGCCAAACTGAATCATAATTAGAGAGAAAATGTTAGCAATTAGAACTATACATTAGGCTTTAATTTACTACCATGGAAAAGTCGAGGGTGGCATTTTTTATTCCATTTTTAGGTACAGCCAGATGGATTGCTCATTACGAGATAATTTCCGCCAGCCTTCTGCATTTCTCAGGGTAACAAAGTGGCTGAGAGCGCTGTGCAGTCAGAGGCTCAGATTTGATTTTATTTTTTGAGGGGGTGGTAAGTGGAGTGGGAGGTTGAACAGTTATCAGTTTCCTACACAGTCATTGACGTTATCAGGAATCTTTTTATATGTTGAATAATTTCAGGCCAAGAAAACAGTTTGGGACAAGTACATTAATGTAATTTACTTTTATATCCTCTCTTCAATGTATTGTACTGATGTGGTTTAACAACCTTCACGTTAAAAAAGTCCCCCTTTCAGGGTTTGCACTTTTGATTTTTCTTAATGACCAAAATGAACATTTTAACTTATATCTTCTCAACCCAAAGATACTACAGCTGTAGTCAAGTTCAGCCTAATTCCTAAAAGCTCCTGAAGCCACAGAGCAAAACTTAGTTGAAGATGTGGGGTCCACATGATCACATTTTCTTTTTATCTCACACGTGAAATTTTCATAAAATGAATGTTGGGCCAAGTTGTTAATGACTAGTTTAAACAAATGTATTTATGTATGTATGCATTTATGTATCTTTACAAATGTATTTATTTTGATGTAACAATATTTTTCATGAAGAAAGAAATCTTATAGTTACTTTATATTACAATGAGTCAAAATCAGCCACAGTTGCCCAGCTGCTGTGGTTTAGTGGTTGAGAGTCAACCTATGAACCAGGAGGTCACGGTTCAATTCCTGGTTAGAGCACATGCTCAGTTGCAGGCTCGATCTCCAGTGTGCGATGCGCAGGAGGCAGCCAATAGGTGATTCTCTCACATGATTGGTGTTTATCTCTCTCTCTCCCTCTTCCTTCCTCCCTGAAATCAATAAAAATATATTAAAAGACAAAACAAATATATATATATATTTTTAAAAATCAAGCACAGTTTCCTTTGCTTTTGAAAATGTAGTTGAAAATATTTTATGCTATTGTGATAAAACATATATAACACAACATATTATTTTAACCATTTTTAGATGTGTGGTTCAGTGGTATTAATACATTCACATTGCTGTGAATCACCACCATCCATCTTCAAAATTTTTTCATCTTCCCAGACTGAAATTGCATTTATTAAACAACAAATCTCCATTTCCCTTCCTCCCACCATTCTACTTTCTGTCTCTATAAATGGACTTCTCTAGGTATCCTATATAATAAAAGGGTAATATGCAAATTGACTGAATGGTGAAATGACCAGAATGTCTGCGGCCCCTTACCCCAGACAGACCACCCCCGATGGCCACCATTGGGGGTGGGCTGGCTGGACCCCTCCAGTGCACGAATTCATGCACTGGGCCTCTAATCTCATGTAAATAAAATCAAACAATATGTGGCCTTTTGTGTCTGGCTTATTTCACTTAGCATGTCTGTAAGGTTCATCCATGTTGTTGCAGAATTTCTCATTTTTTAAGGCAGATAATACTCCATTATTTGTACATATCATGAAGGTACTTTTATTTTAAATCTTTTAGACATATTTCCCAAAGATTTATTTCCACACTCAAATATTGATGAGTTGACATCTATAAACAAGCTATGTTTGCCACCAGTAAGGTGGCTGATAGAAAGGTTGGTAAGTTTTGCCCCATGGTGATTCACTGTAGGCAGTTTAGACAATAAACAAAGGAATTTATATCCTATACTAGGGGCCCGGTGCACAAAAATTTGTGCACTGGGGTGGTGGGGGAGGGGGGTCCCTCAGCCCGGCCTGTGCCCTCTCACAGCTTGGGACCCCTCTGGGGATGGCCACCTGCTGGTGTGCCTGGCCAGCCTGGGTGAGGGGCCAATGTCTGTTTGCAGGCTGGCCACAGCTCCCACTGACCCTCTGGGTCATTGCCTGGGAAGCAATGGAGTGGCGCTGGCCACCCCATAGGCTTCCCAG
>PVJC01026619.1:0-23875 GCA_004026665.1 Murina feae
GACAGTTGGGGGGTACCCAGGCCTGTAGGTGAGGGCAGTTGGGATGGACCCAGGCCTGCTGGGGAGGGCAGTTGTGGGGGTCTCAGGCCTGCAGGGGAGAACAGTTGGGGGTGCCATCCTGGTATGGGGAAGGCAGTTAGGGTCAATCAGGCCAGGCCAGCACAGGACCAGTTTGGCATTTATCAGGCTGCCAGGGGAGTGGTTAGGGGCAATCGGCATTTGAGAGGTCAGGAGCCAGCAGTCCTGGATTATGAAAGGGATGTCGACTGCCCATTTAGGCCCGATCCCAACGGTGGGATCGGGCCTAAACGGACAGTCGGACATCCCTCAAAGGGTCCCTGATTGGAAAGGGTGCAGGTTGGTCTATGGGACACCACCACTACCCACCACCCCCACTCCGTGCACGAATTTCGTGCACCGGGCCTCTAGTAATCTAATAAAAGAGTAATATGCAAATTAACCATCTCCCTGGGATGCCTAAGCCATGCCCACCAGCCAGTCATAGTGGCTGTATGCAAATTAACCCAGCCAAGGTGGCGGCTGGCCGCCACAGATCTAGAGTAAACAGCAGGCTTCCGTTGCAACTGCCTGCCTAGGCTAGCTGAACCTCTGCTTACGGTAACAATACTTTTCAATTATAGAAGCCACAGAGCTGAAACAAACAAGAGGCTTCCTTACCTGCCTAGGCCTTGGCTCAAAGCAACAGTGTTTCAATTATAAAAGATAAATAAACCCCAGAAACCTGATTTCAGCCAGCCTCACTGGGACCTTGGGTCAATGGGAGCTGTGGGCAGCCTGAAAATGGTCCTCAGTCCCTCACCCAGGCTGCCCAGGCACCCCAGTAGGGACTCAAAACATGAAGGGACTGTGGGCAGCTTGAAAACGGCCCTCAGCCCATCACCCAGGCTTGCCACACCCCAATGGGGTGAAGGTCCCCACTGGGGGCTTGGCCAGCCTGCAAACAGCCATCATCCCCTCACCCAGGCTGGCCAGGCATGCCAGCAGGTGGATATCCCCCAAGCGGTCCCAGACTGCAGGAGGGCACAGGCTGAGGGACCCCCACCCCCCGACTGCACAAATTTTTGCGCACCGGGCCCCTAGTGTGTGTGTGTGTGTGTGTGTGTGTGTGTACACACACAGCCATATATATGTGTGTATATATATACTAGGGGCCCAGTGCACTTGGGGGGTGGGGGGTCCCTCAGCCCGGCCTGTGCCCTCTTGCAGTCTGGGACACCTCGGGGGAGATGTCCACCCGCTGGCATGCCTGGCCAGCCTGGGTGAGGGGCTGAGGGCCATTTTCAGGCGCCCACAGCCCCTTCAGGGTCCATGCACTGGGGAGTGGGAGGGCTGATGAGTGCAGGCCTGGACGTTTCCCACCAGAGGGCCCATGATTCCACACACCTGGTGGGCCCCCACCGCTGAGGCGACACACCTGGCGCAGACCTGGGTGGCGAGCCAGGGGCAGACACTGGTGCAGGGTCCCTTGGTGGGGCCCTGCTGCTAAACAAACACACCCAGGGTGGAGCCAGGCAGCGGACTGGCTTCGGATTCTCTGCACTGTGCAGCAGATGCTCCCGCACACCCTGTGGAGGCCCCTGGGGGACGGATGAAGGTAGTGGACCCTGGACGAGTGCTCCTGCATGCCCCTGAGGAGGCCCCCCGGGGTGGAGCCAGGCAGCTGACCCAGGACAGGCGCTCCTGGACGCCCCACAGAAGCCCTCACGCTCTCGCATGCCCCACAGAGGCCCCCAGGGGGCAGAGCCAGGCAGTGGACCCGGGACAGGCGCTCCTGGACGCCCCAAGGAGGCCCCCTGGGGAGTGGAGCCAGGCAGCAGACTCCGGACGGGCACTCCTGGACGCCCCAAGGAGGCCCCCGGGGGGCGGAGCCAGCCAGTGGACCCAGGACAGGCGCTCCTGGATGCCCCAAGGAGGCCCCAGGCTGGATACCCCCCCCACTGAGCTGACACACCTGGCACAGCTATGCCGGCCTTGGAGGCTCCCAGTGCAGAGCTGCCCTGCCAGCCTCCATCTTGGCTGGGTTTATTTGCGTACAGCTGCTCTGATTGGCTGGTGGGCATGGCCGTGAGCAGAGGCTCAGCCAGCCTAGGCAGGTAGTTGCAACAGAAGCCTTTGGTTTTACCTCTGTAGCTGCTGGCTTCTATCTTGGCTGGGTTAATTTGCATACAGCCGTTCTGATTGGCTGGTGGGCGTGGCCATGAGCAGAGGCTCAGCCAGCCTAGGCAGGCAGTTGCAACAGAATCCTCTGGTTTGCTCTAGCTCCATGGCTGCTGGCCTCCATCTTGGCTGGGTTAATTTGCATACAACCACTCTGGTTGGCTGGGAGGCGTGGCTTGGCTGGTGGGCGTGGCTTAGGTGTCTCAGGTAATTGTCAATTTGCATATTACTCTTTTATTGTATTAGATACATATATACATACATATATATATATACGTATGTATATATATGTATATATTATATATACTAGAGGCCCGAAGCATTGAAATTTGTGCAAGAGTAGGCCTTCCTTCCCCCACCTGCTGGCACTAGCTTCCCTCTGGCACCTGGGACTCAGGCCTCTCTCTGAGAGCCAACAGGCACCTGGAACCTGGGCTTCTCTCACAGCCCCAGCTTCGTCCAGAAGGACAGAAGGAAGTCCGGAAGGACGTCTGGTCTAATTAGCATATTATACCTTTGTTATTTCATATTATTTCTTAGAAAATAAAATGTTGTTAGTCTTATGAGATTCACTAATTTGTGTGTGTGTATGTGTGTATCTGTGTGTATTACATTGGTCTATGAAATCTAAAAGTCTGGGAACTGTAGTTTTAGTGGAAAGGTCATAGGCTTTGGATTCAGCAAACCTGGTTTAAATTCTTTTTCTGCTATGGTTCTTATTCTCATCTTTAAAATGGATGCAGATACCTATCTCCTGGGTTTGTTGTAAGGATGACTGAGATAATGTATGTAAATGATATGTGCCAAGTACATAATAAGAGATGAATAAATTTAGTTTCCTCTCTGTTTTTTTCTCATAAGTAGTTAAAGTGGAGGGAATATCAGGTAAAGTTTGCCATTTAAATGGAATGTAAACCCAAGAGAAAAAAATTAAGGAAGGAAGGGGTCTTGACAATCCACAGTTTGATGAAGGGACATGGCATGGTACCTTGTACGTATTTGGAATTTAGTTATGTATTTGTTTTAAATTATTTGAAAGTGTTGGGTAACAGTTAATATTATATTTGAGTCATAAAAAATACATTTAGAGAAAAATGGTAAGACTTTAAATTTTATTGTATTAAAGTGAATCAGATAATGAACAAAATACTGTGGTGATGAACCCACCAATTTTATACTAATAAGTTATTTTAGTAAAATATTAAAAGTATCCCCAAACTTATTATGTGTACTTATAACTATAATATATATTAACCCAGACATGTGTTCTTTATTGTTTTAAAGTATTTTCACACATTATACCATTGATGCTTCTATGTATGTACTCTGCATATTACTATTTTATTAATGTTAATAGATGAAAGAAAAACTGAAGGTAAAAAGGTTAGTGACTAGCACAGTCATGATTAGTAGTGATAATCAGAATCAGATCTTAAGATAATTAGTGTGTTTTTTTGTTGCTATTATTTATGATAAAGACTTATTAGGACTCTGTATTTTAAGTATTTTTAACTTTTCTCTCTTGCCTACTATGAAACATTTTAATCCTTATTTTTATAAGTTGGGAATTTTATAAAAAAAGAGAATGATTTCCCCAAGGTCACATTAATGACCTTAATAATTCTGAAGCAGAATGTATCTAAGCACTAAACTCCCTTGCTTGCACTGATATCCAGTGACAATTATTGCTATGGCAGGTGGGTAAATCAGCCGAAGGAATCTTTCTTGGGGTAGACAATTGGGATAGATGACCCAGATACTTTTTTTCCAGGTTTATGAGCCACTAAGTTTTTTAAAAAATTTACTTACTTTAGAGAGGCTTTTTCAGATTGCTTTAAACACCTGAAAATTTCCATGTAAAGTAGGTCAACTGGACCAAGCATGCAAATCAACTCTCATTTAGTGATATACAGTGCATATACGTGTGTGTGTGTGTGTGTATATGCATATATATACATAGATATACACACACACATACACATACACATCCATACAGCAGGGATGGGCAAAAGTAGGCTTTTAGTTGTAATACAAATAAATAATATAATTAATAAACAATAAAACAAGAATAAGCTGTCTTGCATACTCACAACTGTAAACCTTCTTTTTCCCACCCCTGTATATATATGATACAGTTTACATATATATGACATATATATATAATCTATCTATCTGTCTATCTATCTATCTTATCTATCTATCTATCTATCTATCTATCTATCTATCTATCTATCTATCTATCGTGCATTGCTTTCTATCTCCTTACCTTGTTTCATTTCCTTTGAATTTATCATCATCTGACATATATTTGTTTCTAATTTTTATGTCTGTGTCACCCCAATGAAATATAAACCCTGTAAAGGCAATGGCATTTTTAAAAATATATATATTTTATTGATTTTTTACAGAGAGGAAGAGAGAGGGATAGAGAGTTAGAAACATTGATGAGAGAGAAACATCGATCAGCTGCCTCCTGCACACTCCCTACTGGGGATGTGCCCACAACCAAGGTACATGCCCTTGGCCTGAATCAAACCTGGGACCCTTGAGTCCGCAGGCCGACTCTTCATCCACTGAGCCAAACCGGCAAGGACGTGGCATATTTTTTACTGCTGTAGTCCAGGGTCTAGAATAGTACTTAACATGCAGTAGTTACTCAGTAAATAACTATACATGTGTTGAATGAATGTTTTTAAGTAGTTGCCTTTATGTGAAAACAGCACAATATGTGGCGTAAAATTGGTGTTTATTAAATGGTAGCATGAAAAGAAAAATGGTCATTCTTGTGCATTGCTTGTGGGAATGTAAAACAGTGCAGTTACTGTGGAAAACAATATTGTGATTCCTCAAAAATTAAACATAGAATTACTATATGATCCAGCAGTTCTATTTATGTGTATGTGCCTGGAAGTGAAAGCAGGGACTCAGATGTTTGGACACCCATGTTCATAACAGCATTATCCACAATAACCAAAAGGTAGAGGCAACCCAAGTATCTGTGGACAGATGAGTGGATGAAAATGTAATATACACACACAATAGGATATTATTCAGCCTTAGAAAGGAATGAAATTCTAACATTCTACAACATGGATGATCCATGAAGACATTTTGCCGGTCATGAAGGACAACTATTGTATGACTCTACATATGTGAGGTGCCTCGTGTAGTCAAATTCAAAAAGTAGAGTGGTGGTTTTCTGAGGGAAAAGGGTATAGAATTTTAGTTGGGGAAGGTGAAAAAGTTATGCACAATAATGTGAAAGTACTTAATTCCACAGAAGTATACACTTAAAAATGGTTAATATAGTGACTTTATTTTACTACACTAATAATTAAAAAAACACACACACAGAAAAAAATGGGCCTGAAAACAGGCTGTTCTGAGTTTGAATCTCACCTTGATCTTGTCAGCTTTCTAGACTTTCTAATGGTTCTACTTTAGGTTTTAACAAATAGAATCTGAAGTATTGAACCTAACATTCACTAAATTGGAAGCTTGACGGTATTATTCTGAGGCCTTTAATTTTGTATTTCCTCATTTCTAGGTTCTTATTAAGCTCAATTTTACTTATGGTATTTTCCAATATATATATTTTTTACTTTATTATGTATCTCAAATTCTTATTCTAATTAATGCTTTCTGTGTTTTTGGATGGTTAGGTCAGAAAGGCTGTATTTTTAATAGATGATTTACTTTCATTTCCTCATCCTAATATTTGTAAAAAAAATTATTCTCATGTTATTAATTTTCAAGTATTTATTTATTTATTTATGACTGTTGTCAGTATCTCTCTTAATCCATTCAGGAGACAGAAACCACAAAGTAATTAAAATAAGGGATGTTTAATATAAAGAATTATTAAGCTATTATAGGCAAGTAGCTTAATTTCCCAGAAGAGACAATACTGGGCAAGGGGCAAGGACTCTGTTGTTTATGTCTTCCATTGTACCAGAAGCCAAACTTGACATTACATAGATTCTTAATAACTAATTACAATGGACATGGGCAACAGTGTGGTGATTGGGGAAGGAGGAAGGGGAGTAGAGATGAGAGAGAGCATAGAGGGGATAAATGGTGATGGAAAAAATAAAGTAAAATAAAGAAAAAATATAAAGCGATCTGCAACAGATGCTCTCTAGCCGAAGGAGAGTATATAAAGACAGAACAACTCAGAAGAGAAGACCCCTTCCCAAGGAGATTCAGACCTTTTTGGAGAAGATGTGGTTGTAGCCTACTGGATGGTGGAGAAATTTGCTTGGTTGCTGAGGCCAGAGTGGGTCCACAGTTGCTGGGCAAGCAGGAAATAACCCTTTGGGGCATAGTCAAGCTGGGGCTGGTGCTTGTATACACAGAAGTACTCAGGATGCCACTGACTGGCAGCATGAGACCTAGAGCACACAGGGTCTCTATTGAGAGGTGATAGGGGATTGTATGGATGAAGAATGCTAATAGAGATAGAGAACTGGGAAAGGTTGATAGTATTGGAAAAGAAGCAGCAAGAAGCTGGGACATTTGCAGTAGTGCATGAGAAAGGAAGAAAGCCTTAAGAGAGCTTTGTTTTTCTCTCTCCTCTAATTCTCATGTATTTAAAATACATACCAAGTATTATAAATGCTATTTCCATTAATATCTTCCCATCCTCATTGCTTTAGCTTAGGCTTTCCTCATCTCTATCCCCTGGGACTGCATTATTCCCCTAATTTATTATCCTGTCTTTAGAATATTTCTCTTCCAATCTAGTGTTCCTTTTCTAAAACATAGTAAATCTGACATAACATTTGCCTATTAACATTCTTCAATGACCTCTCACTACTGAGTACTATACCTCCAAACCCCTATTGTGGCATATGAGGCCCTGTGGGTCAGACCGCTGCCATCTGCCAGCCACCCTAGATACCTTCTATATTGAATTTATCAAAGATCTTTAAACATCATTTTATTCTTCTTTGCATGTTTTATTCCCTCTATCGTCCCTTACCTCGCCCTCGTCCTTTAAAATTTAATGACATTTAATCTTTTCCTTTTTGCCCAAGCCTTCTTCAGTGCCAGGTGACCATTTTACCTTGAACACATTTTTAGTTTTGAATATTTCATCCCACAATGGAATTGTTGTTGTTATTGTTTATACCTTATGACTTAGTTCATTCAGGCTGCTGTAATAAAATACTATAGACTAAGTGGCTTCTACACCATGGAAGATTTTTGCTCACAGTTCTGGAAGATGGAAATCTAACCTCAGGGTGCCAGAATTGTTGGGTGAGGGCCCTCTTCTGAGCCTCAGACTTCTCCGTTGCATCCTTACCTGGTGAAAGTGGATAGAGATCTCCCTGGACCTTCTTTTATAAGACATTAACCCTACTCAAGCGGGTTCCATCCCAATGCTGTAAGCACTTTTGAAAGACCCCATCTGTTAATACCATCAAATTTGGGAGTCAGGATTTTAACATGAATTTGGGAGTTGGGGACAAAAACATTCAGGCAATATCACCCTTTTCATCTTTACATCCTTGGTATTTGATGTACCACACAGCACATAGTGGGTGTTAGATGCTTGTTAAATGAATAAACAAACTATGTCAGTTTACACTGAATTATTTTTTCCTAAACAACATGATCACCTGTTGATAACTTAAAAAATATAGAATTCAGAAGGATACCCACTTTAATTGAGAATTATTGGTGTTTTTTTTAACTTTATACTTATAAAAAATACCTTAGTTTCTAAAATTCTTTTATTTCCCTAATGCTTAAATACAGGGATGGGCAAAAGTAGGTTTACAGTTATTTGTATGGAAAATACATAATACAAGAATAAATAATAACAAGATTAAACTGTTTCATGTGCTCATAGGTATAAACCTACTCTGTCCACTCCTGTATAATACATAGGTATCTTTTATCCTCAGGAACTTTAAACCTAATAAAGATGATTAAATGTAGATAAAACCATTAATGTATGATTAACTGTTAAAGTATTAAGATAATAAATATTGTAGGAATTAAATAATTTTCTCATTTTACTGATGAGGAATCAGAAGTCTGTTACCTCAAAAATCTTTCCAGAGTCACACTACTGGGTAATGTCAGAACCAGACTTAGAAACCAGCTTTTCAGATTTTAGCATAATTCTTTCTGTTTGCAAGCACCTTTGAGCCTAAGTGGAATGGTCTTGATTCAAGACATATGGAAGAAATGAGATGTAGAAAAGTATGGAAAGATGGTGTGGAGAAGAACTGGTATTCCATGATGGAGAGAATTAAGAGGCTTGGGAAGAACAAAGGGAAGGACCTGAGCAGAGTAGAAGGCACATAGTAGAAACTGTTAGTAACCTGGAGTTGGATTAAGGAGATCCTTGCAAACCAGGTAGATTTTATGTAGGCACTAGAGCGCTTTTTTTGATTTCTAAAACATAATGACTTGATAAATATTATGTTTTGATAAGATCAATGTGTGGTGGTGAGCATGAAGGATAAAAGTAGGTAATACTGGGGCCAGGAAGATAGGGTAAGTTGGGTTGTTAGGTTGTGGTAGTAGGAATGAAGTAGAAAATTCAAACCGACAAGGCATTTCTGGTGTGGTGGGGTGAGCAATAGAAATAGAGTGTAGTTTTTTAGTACAAAAAAGCGATTTTCAACCTTTTTCATCTCATGGCACACATAAACTAATCACTAAAAATCGGTGGAACACAAAAAATACATTTTCTGCCAGTCTGACAAAAAATAGATATAATTTTGATTCATTACATCAGATGGCTATTGTGTTGGCTATTATAATTTTTTTAAATTTGACCATCTAAGAGAAAAGATGTCACTGCTCCTGACTAAATTTTCAACCGTGGCACACGGTTGAAAATTGCTGGTATGGAGAATGAAGGGAAGGAGCATGTAGAAGAATGGTATTTCCATGAACAGAATTAAATAACTTGGATGAGAACTAAGATGAATTGAGTTTTTGTGTGAAATTAAGATGTTTAAGTTGTAAAGGATTTGGAAATCATCTGTGCTGAGTTTGGGGGATAATATTAGGTCATCTGATTGAATATGTGTCTTGGGGTTAAGAAATACAGCACTGAAGTGAAGGGATCAAAATATAGATTTTTAATTTCATTTATGTGATCTTATTGAAATTGTCAGAATATATGAACTTACTAAAGAAATAGGGTAAAAAAAACAGTAGAGAAGAGACAGTCTTTGATATTACCTGCAATTAAAGGGAAAGGAAAAAATGGAAGAGCTAAAACAGAGAACGATTTAGAATTATAACTGTTATGGGAGAATAGTTAAGAACACCATGGACTTTGGTTCCTCACAAACCTAGTTTGAAGTCTATCCTGCGTTCAGTCGGCTTTATTTATATTGGATGTTATCTTTTTAAACACAAGATTTTTTTTTCATATGTAAAATAGAATAGTAACAGTACCAACATTTTGAATAAAGGTTACTGAGAGCATTAAATAAAGCCAATGAAGAGCTTAGGACCATAGACTCTACAAAGAATAATGAAATGAGGCTGTTTCTAATAAACAACAAAAAAAGAAACGAGTGGGTGACATCTGGAAAATGGGTTTGGGTAAAGCAATGTGGAGTCATTATGCAGTAAATTTGATGCGTGTTTAATGGAGGTTGTATAGTGGTGACTCAAGTTTGAAGTAGAGTCAAATTAATACCAAATCAAAGCATAGGAATTAAGAAAGCTTTTCTTGTTCTTATCTTTAAAAGGATTGCTACTGAGTGCTAATGAAGGCTTGCTGTAAATGTATTAGCATTTAATTTAAAATAGGATTTTAGAATTTTCCCTTATATCTTTGAACAGTCAATAATGAAGTTTTTGTATTTTCATTTAGAGTTAATCCATGGTACCTATTGTGTACACTTAGACTATTAAGTTATTTCTGTACATTTTTAAGTTATACGTACCAACATTTTTTTATTTCAAGAAAAACGATCTTAAATAATTAATGTTACATGCAATAAACATTAATATCTCAAGAAAAGTGATTTTAAACATGATATGTTACATGCAGTAAATATCAATTATTCAAGAAAAGTGATCTTACATATAATATTACATGCAATAAACATTAACATTTCAAGAATAGAAGGATTTTAAGTATAATAATATTACCAAAATTATACTAACATAGTATGATATCACAAAAGTTGAAGAAAATACAAAAAAACTGCAAATAATAGGATTGCTTCTATTATATTCTAGTATATTCCTCCCCCCTATTTTTTTGTTCATCAGTTTATGTTGTTCATTATATTCCACAAATGAGTGAGATCATATGATATTTATCTTTCTCTGACTGGCTTATTTCACTTAGCATGATGCTTTTAAAGTCTATTTTGTTGGATATGAGTGTTGCTACTCCAGCTTTTTTTTTTCTTTTTCATTTGCATGGAAAATTTTTTTCCATCCCTTCACTTTATTTGTGTGTGTCTTTTGTTTTGAGGTGGGTCTCTTGTAGGCAGCATATAGTTTGGTCATGTTTTTGTATCCATTCAGCTACCATACACCTTTTGATTGGAGCATTTGATCCATTTACATTTATTATTGTGAGGTACTTATTTATAGCCATTTTAATTCTGTATGGCTAGGTTTCTCTCTCTGTTTCTTCTCAGCAATTCCTTACAGCAATCCATTTAGCATTTCTTGTACTGCTGGTTTGGTGATGAGGAATTCCGTTAGCCTTTTTTTTTTTTTTTGTCTGGGAAGCTCTTTATTTGACCATTTATTTTGAATGATAGCCTTGTTGGATATAGTAATATTTTTAAAAAATATATATTTTATTGATTTTTTACAGAGAGGAAAGGAGAGGGATAGAGAGTTAGAAACATCGATGAGAGAGGAACATCGATCAGCTGCCTCCTGCACACTCCGTACTGGGGATGTGCCTGCAACCAAGACACATGCCCTTGGCTAGAATCGAACCTGGGACCCTTCAGTCCACAGGCCAACACTCTATCCGCTGAGCCAAACCGGTCAGGGCAGGATATAGTAATCTTGATCTCAGATCCTTGGTTTTCAGTACCTTGAGCACTTTATGCCATTCCCTTCTGGCCTGTAGAGTTTCTTTTTTCTTTTTTTCCTATAGAGTTTCTGATGAAAAATCAGGTGTCAGCCTTTATGGGAACTCTTTTGTTGGTAAGAGTTTTGTTTTCTCTTGCTGCCTTTAAGATTCTTTCTTTGTCTTTAATTTTTGGCATTTTAATTATGATGTGTCTGGGCATGGGTCTATTTGGGTTCTTTGTGTTTGGGCTTCTCTGTGCCTCCTGAACTTGTGTGACTTTTTCCTTTACCAGGTTAGGAAAGTTTTCTACCATTATTTCTTCAAACATCTTCTCTATTCCTTTCTCCCTTTCTGCCTCTTCTGGCACATCTAGTATTTTAATATTGTTACATTTCACATTGTTCCACATCTCCCTTAAGCTGTCCTCCTATTTTTTCTTACTTGTTGGATCTCTAATTGAGTGATATTTCGAACTCTATTCTAATTCACTGATTTGATCCTCAGCTTTCTCTAATCTGCTGTGTATTCCTTCCAATGTGTTCTTTCTTTGTGTTATGTCATTCTTTATCTCAGACTGTTCTTTTTTCATAGTTACTATATATTTTTTCATACTGTTAAGCATTTTTAACATTCTTACTCTGAACTCTGTTTCAGATAAATTTCTTATTTCTGCTTCATTTATCTCTTCTAGAGAATTCACTAGTTCTTTCATTTGGGGGTTGTTTCTTTGTTTCCTCACTTCGAATGTTTTTTTAAAAAACATTTTAATTGATTTCGGAGAGGAAGGAAGAGGGAGAGAGAGAAACATCAGTGATAAGAGAGAACCATTGATTCGCTGTCTTCTGTACACCCCCTGTTGGGGATTAAGCTCGCAACCCAGGCATTTGCCCTTGACTGGAATCAAACCTGGGACCCTTCAGTCCACAGGCTGACACCCGTCCACTGAGCCAAATAGGTCAGGGCTGTTTCCTCATTTTGATTTTGTGTTTGGATTTGTGATTATGTTTTAGGTACGGTAGATTTTCTATGCCTCTCAATCTCTAGTGCAGGACAGTTTTAAAGGCTGTTTCTGACTAATTGGATCAGGCAAAGACTCAAAGCCCCTAGAGACCTCCTCTGTCTACAGACTAATAGGATCCCGACTTGAATTCCCCCCAGGCAATCGGCCTCAGGTGTGGCAAGAGGTTTTCAACAGGGTGGGGCAGTTGCTTCTGCCTGGTGGCTGTTACTTTTAATCTAAGTGGCCTCAGGGCCAGGTGTTTTCCAATAGGGTGTGTCAACTGTCCCTCCCCCACCCCCCAGGCAAGGCTGATATCTATGTGGGAAAGATGTCCTCCACTATGTAAGGGAATGACTCACATATCATGTGGAAACTTGGGGTGTCTGCCTTCTGAACTCTATCCCCCGAGTTCCCAGTCCTGGGTTCTGCTCTCACAGCTCCAGTCCACTTCACCCTGCCTCTGCCAGAGCACAAGGTGGGTGGCTCCACAGGGAATTTTTGTACGTTGGCCCTACAAAAGGGTGCCTGAACTTTTAGCTGCCACTCCCTGGCAGACAGCACCCCACTGCTTTTCACATCTAGATGTTATGTGGGAATAAGACCCTCCTCAGTTTGGTGCTCTCTGCTGGGGAGCCTAGTTTTGGGATTAGGTCCCAGAGTTCTCAGTGGCTCCCCCCCCCCACCCCCCAGGTGATATTTCTCTCTGGGACTTCAGTTGCTGTCTGTGAGTGCCTGGCCAATCCTTTTGCACCCTATTACCAGACTCTATGTGGCCTCCACCTTCTGTCCTGGGGTATCAGCGTTCTCTCCTGTGAGTTTTCCATAGATTATTCAGGAAGCCTTTCCATATTTCAGTTGTAATTCCAACTTGTTCCTGGGAGCATGTCTGTGCAGCATCCTCCTACTCTGCCACCATTTTTAATCTCCTGTACCAACATTTTTAAATGGAAGGTTAATCATATTTAAGTTTATAAAAAACACTATGGATATTGTTTAAATCTAATAGCATTAATATACCTGAATTTGTAATTGTTAATGCTGTATTGCTTAGACTGTGTTTTTACCATATTCATCATATTCCTTCTCCAATTAAGTTATTTATTTGCCTTTTGTTTAGGTCCTAGACCACTGAAACATAGTAAAAGAGAAGGAACAGACATTGTTTTTCAGTTCCTTTTTTTCTGTATTATTCTTGGTTCCTTACGTTTTTAATAATGCTTGCCTAAATGAAAGTATAATTGTGACATTTTCTATTAGCAATTCACTCATAAATGTTTCAGAAATCATTAGTTTTTATCTTTTTTGTGGCCTCTAATTTTAAAGTTTTTGAAAAACAGATGTAATAAAACTAAAAAAGAAGAAACATTTCACCCTATCTAGTTATGCTCAGTGCATTGATCTATCAACCCATGACTGAAGTGTTGTGGGTTTGATTTCCATCAAGGGTACATACCTTTGTTGCAGGCTCGATGCTTAACCCTGCCAGGATGTGTGTGGGATCCAACCAATTGATATGTTTCTGTCACATCGATGTTTTTCTCCCTCTCTATCTCTTTCTCTCTCCTCTCTCTTCTACTCCTTCTAAAAAATCAGTGAAAAAATATTCTCAGATGAGGATTAACAAACAAAAAAAACCCCCACATTTTTTCATTGGTAAAATAGGAATTTTAAAAAATTGTTTTCATAAAATAGGTTCTTTTGACTTGGGGTTATTTAGTAGCTTTATATATATATTTTATTCTATTGGCTACTGACTGCATTTTTGATTTTTTCAGATTAAAGACTTTTTTTGTCATATGGGGAGAAAAGGGATAAATATTTGTTTAAAATCTTTATTATTTCTACCACACATCCATTTTAATCACAAATTAATTTTATTTATTAGATTTACTTCTCTATTGGATAAATTGAGATCTTTAGAAATATATTAAGTAGTATATGTGTATATAGTCTGTGGATATTCAATACTGTGTGACTTCTAAACACTGACTTTTATGCATAGGGATTTTTTAAAATCAATTTCTTCATTATAAACTAAAATTATATTTTATATTCCCAAATTCTGAAATTATATGAAATAGTAAGTTAAAACTAAGCTAGTGATTTATAATTAATCCTATCTAATAAAGAGGTAATATGCAAATTGACCATCACTCTAACACACAACATGGCCATCCCCATGTGGACACAAGATGGCCACCAGGGGAGGGCAATTGTGGGCAATCAGGCCAATGGGGGAGGGCAGTTAGGGGAAACCAGGCCTGCAGAGGAGGGCAGTTGTGGGTGATCAGGCTAGCAGGGGAGGGCAGTTGGGGGGGGAACAGGCTGTCAAGGGAGGACAGTTAGGGTGACCATGCCGGCAGGGGAGGGCAGTTTGGGGCAATCCTGTCAGCAGGGGAGGGCAGTTAGGGGTGACCAGGCTGGCAAGGGAGGGCAGTTAGGATGACCAGGCCAGCAGGGGAGGGCAGTTAGGAGCAATTGGGCCAGCAGGGGAGCAGGTAGGCATCGATCAGGCCAGCAGGGGAGTGGTTAGGGGTGATCAGGCTGGCAGGCAGAAGCGGTTAGGGGCAATCAGGCAGGCAGGCAGGCAAGCGGTTGGGAGCCATCAGTCCTGGATTGTGAGAGGGATGTCCAACTCCCTGTTTAGGCCTGATCCCACCAGGATCCCATTGGGCCTAAACAGGCTGTCAGACATCCCTCAAGGGTTCAATATTGGAGAGGGTACAGGCTGGGCTGAGGGACACACACACACCCACCACCCCACCCCCTCCCCCCGTGCACAAATTTTGTGCACTGGGCCTCTAGTGATAAATAAATTAATGAAACTCAGTATAGTTTAAACCTGTGTACAGTATGCATTACATTTGAGTCATGTGTTTTAAAAGCATAAAGCATAGTTAATCATGAAAATCCATATAAAGAAAAGGAAATAATAAAGGAAGTCTGTTCAATTAAATTCAACAAATATTTTTAGAGAATATCATTTTAAGAAAGCACTGTGATTCTGATGCTGCTGGTCCAGGGTCCACACTTGGAGAACCACTTTTACAGATCTTGGTAAGCTTATTTGAAGTCATCAAATGAGATTGAGAAGGAAAATGTTTTAATTTAAAAAAGTGATCTTTGCCCAGCTGGTGTGTCTCAGTGGTTTAGCATTGACCCGTTCCATTCCTGGTCAGAGCACTTGCCTGGGTTTTGGCTCGATCCCCAGTAGGGGATGTGCAGGAGGCAGCTGATCAATGTTTCTCTCTCATTGACCTTTCTCCTTCTCTCTCTCCTCTCCTTCCCTCCTCTCTCTCTGAAAATCAATGAAAACACATTTGGAAAAAAGAAAGAAAGTGATCTGTAACTTCTAGCACCCATGGCCTTGTTTACCACACTGTGTTTGAAAAACAAAACAAAAACTGTCCAGAATCTCAGCATTTCTTCATATAAACTTTTCAGTGTATTTATTCAATACATATTTACTAAACATATACCAGGTATATTTAGAACTGGAGATAAAGAGTAAGACAGACATAGCTCTTGTCCTCATGGAACTTACATTGTCCTTTCATATACAGACAAAAACAGGTAAACAAATTAATGTAGTTTACATATGTCATATAAAGGGCACAAGCAAGAGGAAGAAGATTGAGAAGATCAGAGAGAAAACTTTATTAAGTATAGTGGTCTCTGAAGAGGTGATATTGTGGTAGAAACCAAAAAAGAGAAGGAACTAGGCCTCTTAAGAGGAGGATGGAGTAGCATTACTTGGTACAGACAATTAAATATACATAGGCCCTGTAGAAAGATAAAAAAATACTTATTCCAGGAACTAAAAGTAGACTAGCCTGTTTGTAAATTTGGGGATAGGAGAGAAGGGGAAGGTAAAGGAAGAAGAGGGGAGAAATTAACCATTTTATGCCATATGCATCTATAGATGCAAGTGGTAGACCTTTTTAAGTTAAATTCAAAATATCATGGCAGTTAACTGGTTAAGAGCAATCCTTAGGTTTCTGGTTTATGTAAACTGATGAACTGTAGTATTAATGGGAATGGGGAAGAAGTGTGTGTAGTGTGTGTGTGTGTGTGTGTGTGTGTGTGTTCGCGCGCTAGGGGTGTGTGTAAGTCTCAGCTGTGTCTTGAGGGAGTTTGGTCAAATAAGTGGTCAGTTGCAGTAATGAAAATTGTTACTACAGTAAAGTAAGATTACACAGAGAAGAAACTTCAATTATTGCTACAAAATTTAGGAGATTCCTCAGAATTTAAGAACAGTTAGGGAAATAAAGCAATGTTCTTGGGAAAAACTCCAAGGCTATTAAGGATTGAGAAAAAGACAATCTGTTTTGTCAAGTTTGAAGTAATATCGATACCTGCAAAGATGTATAGTTAGAAAATCAAGTATAAAGGGGTTAAAATTCTAACCAAGTGGGAAAAAGGCAGATTGTCCAAACAGTAAGTAAAAATAATAAATTAATACTTGGTCATGAAGATTGCTGGTGAGAGAGGCATTGGCTCATCAGAAAATACCCTATATAATAAAAGCCCAGCGACCGAATATCAGAATGACCTGAACAACTGGAATGACTCCAACCCCTCCCCTTGGGCAGCCCCGCCCCCCAACAAACCCCTCACCCCAATTGGGGGTGGGGCCAGCTGGTAAACCACTGGTAGCCCCATGCCCCTGCTGGGTCCACTCCCCAGTGGACCCCCCAACCAGCCCCCATTGGGCAGGCCAGTTGGACCCCACCAGTGCATGAATTCGTGCATCGGAACTCAGTAGTTACCATGGACACAATATCTGACATTATAGTTGAAATGTGAAATGTTAGTATTCATAGCCAATACTAAGGGGATAGTGCCAGAATTGAAAGGAAAAAAGTTTCTACAGGATCTAAAATCTTGATCTTAGCAAACTCCTTGAGAATAAAATTTGAATTCCTAAAGTAGTTTTAAAAATCTGGATCTAGCTAGCTCATGCTCTAGAATTTCAATGACTACATAGAATATGAACTCATTAAAATGAAAGTCAATCTGTTTTTATTTTTAATGTGATGTTTCCCAGTTTTCCAAGAGACATTGGAAGGACTTAAATAAGCCATATCCACATGAAAGTGAATTATAAGCCTCCTTGAAATTAGTAAGGGTAAAGACTTTCAGAGTAGTATTCAGTCTAAATTTGGGACTTTCTTTCAAAAGAAAACTCTGTTCTGAGAAAACAGTTTATTTGCGTTTGAGAAAATAGACCATTTCTGTTTTGTTCACCAAGCTTTGACCATACTTATTAAAGCCCAGTGCCAGACACATAGTAGCATTTAGTAAGTACTTATTGAATGAATGAATGAATGAATGAATGAATGAATGAATGAATATGGATTTAACATTCAGTTTTGGGTTTCAGGAAAGCTGATAATCTACAAAGCAGTTCATTTGTGGTGCCTGAGGAGATCTCTCTGCCATCATTGTGTTCTGGTATTGTACAGAAGCAGCACTATACCTAAAAAGTATTAGTTCCAATCAAAAATTGGGTCAAACATTTTTGAGATTATGTGTTTCCATGCATTACAGAGGTTGCTGGCATCATTTTAAGGTAAATATAAATTCCTTTTAGAATTCCTTTTAGAATTAATTATTTTGTTCAGTTTCCTGTGTTGTTCTTAAATTCCATATATTAAAGAGGACCAAGCTTATGATGCTTTTTTGATAAATACTATTGATGACTATTGAAAGAAGTTTTATGAATGATAGATGAGATATCCCAAGACCTCCTTTTACTTGCTTTTATTTCTGGAAGTATAGTATATGTACTTATTACTGTAGTCAGATGTGGAAAGATGGCAGACATTTCTAGCTGGTTCAGAGTTCTATATTTTTCAAATCTAGCATATTTTTCAAATCTAGTTCTTTTGTGTTCACTCCCTAGTTATATACCCACTAGAGGCCTGGTGCACAGATTCATGCACCAGTGGGATCTGTTGGCCTGGCCTCTGGGGATCGGGCTGAAACCAGCTCTCTGACATCCCTTGAGGGGTTCCAAATTGCTAGAGGGTGCAGGCCGGGCTGAGGGACCCACTGGAGCACGAATCCATGCATCAGGCCTCTAGTATTCATATAAAATCTTTGGTTAATCTCTTCCCGCCATCCCCCACAACCCCCTTCCCTCTGAAATTCATCAGTCTGTTTCATGTTTTCATACCTGTGGTTTCTGCTCCTACATTGAGTGTCTGCCCCTGGTGGTCAGTGCACATCATAGCTACCAGTCATCTGGTTGCTTAGGCTTTTATATATATATACTAGAGGCCCGGTGCACAAAAATTTGTGCACTTGGGGGGGGTCCCTCAGCCTGGCCTGTGCCCACTTGCAGTCTGGAACCCCTCGGGGGATGTCCACCTGCTGGCATTCCTGGCCAGCCTGGGTGAGGGGCTAATGGCCATTTTAGGCTGCCCACAGCCCCTTCCGGGTTCGGGTCCCTACTGGGGTGCCTGACCAGCCTGGGTGAGGGGCAGAGGGCCGTTTCAGGCTGCCCACAGCCCCTTCAGAGTTTGGGTCCCTACTGGGGTGCCTGGCCAGCATGGGTGAGATGTAGAGGGCCATTTCAGGCTGCCCACAGTCCCTTCAGGGTTTGGGTCCCTACTGGGGTGCCTGGCTGGAAGCAGGTGTCTGGGATTTATTTAACTTCTATAATTGAAACTTTGTAGCCTTGAGTAGAGCTCAGGGCCTGTAGGGCCCTGGCTTCCTCCATTGCCTGGGGCAACTCCAGCTCTGTGGCTGCCACCATCTTAGTTGAGTTAATTTGCATATTTGCTCCTGTGGTTGGTGGGTGTGGCTTGTGGGTGTAATGGAGTGAGGGTCAATTTGCACATTACTCTTTTATTAGATTAGACTAGGGGCCCGGTGCATGAAATTTGTGCATGGGGGAGGGTGGGAGTCCATCAACCCAGGCTTCCCTCTCTCATAGTCTGGGACCCCTCAGTGGATGTCCTACTGATGGCCCCAGTCTGGCAGGCGCCATGTGTGTGTGTGTGTGTCTGTGTGTCCCTGCTGGGGGCCTGTCCCCAGCCACACCATGGAAGCTTGGAGCAGGCACCCCTCTGTGTTGATTTCTCAGGCTCTTGGCCTCGCCTGCATATTGTTCTCTCCCTTGAGTTGTGGCCAGGGCTGGGTGCTGCCTGCCAGCCATGCTTGCCTACTCCCCAATCTCCACCTTGTCTGCTTCCCCGATCTTGCCCAGGCAATGCAGCTGGCCTTGCCTGCATTCCCAATCTCGCCCAGGTGACACGGCTGGCCTTGCCTGCTTCCCCGATCTCGCCCCAGAGACGCGGCCTGACTGGCCGTGCCTGCTTCTCGAATCTCACCCCAGTGAGGTGGCGGGGCCGGCTTTGCCTGCTTCCCCATCTCCCCCGGCTCCCCCATCGCCACAGTGACCCGTGAGCAGGTCCTTCTGGGGACTGCCTACTTGCGGTTCCTGCTCCAGCAGTGAGACCTGCTCACGGGTTGCCAGGGTGACACCACCAGTGTCCCACCCCACCGCTATGGGCGCAGCCACCTTTGTCCCGGAGTGACGGTTAAGTTGCATATTACTCTTTTATTAGATAGGACTAGAGCCCCGGTGCACAAAAATTTGTGCACTTGGGGAGGGGGGTCCCTCAGCCAAGCCTGTGCCTTCTCGCAGTCTGGTACCTCTCAGGGGATGTCTGCCTGCTGGCTTAGGCCCGTTCCCTGGGGGATCGGGCCTACACTGGCAGTCAGACATCCCTCTAGCAGCCCAGGAGCCCTCAGGGGATGTCCACTTGCCAGTGGGGAGCAGGCCTAAGCTGCAGTTGGACATCCTTAGCGCTGCTGAGGAGGCAGGAGAGGCTCCCAACACCACTGCTGTACTGTGCTGGCAGCCATCAACCTGGCTTGTGGCTGAGCAGAGCTCCCCCTGTGGGAGTGTACTGACCACCAGGGGAAGCTCCTGCATTGAGCGTCTAACCCCTGGTGGTCAGGGTGTGTCGTAGTGACCAGTCATTCCTAGTGGTTCTGCTGTTAGGGTCAATTTGCATATTACCCTTTTATTATATAGGATTATTATATAGGATAGATACTTCATTGTTCTTAATTCTTTTTTGAAGCTTTTAATTAAAATAAACTTCTCTCTAGAATAATTTGAATTGACTTGAGCTCTTTTTTTTTTTTTCATGATCCTATTATTTGGTGATTATTTTCTCAAATATTTATTCCCAATACCTTCGTTACTTTATGTAGATACATTTTAGTGGTTGCAGTTTCATCTCCAGCTAACCTTTTTGGGTTAATAAGACTGGTTTACACTAATTCCTAGGATAGAATCTCATGAATTGTGTAAATGTGGATTAGTACATAAGGAACACTAAAGAAGTAGCATTGACTTTTACTCTAGTAGCAGTTGCAAGCATTACTATTATTTACTCCTATCCCCCCAATAAACAACAACAACCCAATTGAGCAGAGAGATCTATTAGAGTGGCTTTGTTATGCACTATTACAGCAAAACAGTTAAAATTCTCAAGAGTTAAGCTGTTTTTAAATGTTACGTATGAGACAACATTTTATGGGAGTTTAGCCAGAAAATTTTGTATATAAATGGTAAAAGAGGAACAACATAACATTTATGAACTTGGAGGCAATGGAATATAATGGACTTTGGAGCTTTGATGTAGGGTGTTTTGAATCTAACTCCTTCACCTATTAGTTTGTAACTGTGGATTTGACCTCTCTGGACCCCAGCTTCCTGTTTTGCAAAATAGAAATAATGTGACTTCTTGACAAGAATTTTGAGAGAATTGAATGAAATTACATATAAAATGTCTAATCAGACTTTTGGCTCATATAGATTTTTCTCCAAAAACAAGTAAATCCTACTGTTAAGTATAGAAAGGGAGGTGTGATAAGTTTCTTCATAATTTGCTAGAGCTTTGTATGCATAGGTCTCTGTATTGCCTCATCCTAAGTGATCTGCATTGATCCCAACAAGGATATGTGTTTTAAGGAGGTGTGGAAGTTTTACTTTTTTGTATACTTAGAACAAAAGGTTACTTTTGACTCTGTGTTCCTATACTAAATATAAGGATATGGAAGGAAGAAAGTGAGCAAAGGGAGTTTAACAGAACCCTGGTCCTACTTCCAGCAGAGCAGTACACTTTTCTGTTTTATCTTGTGTATTTCCATGGAGTATATTCATTGAACAAAAAAGTCTGTCTTTTTTAAAAAGTTTGAAAAACTAAAAGCAAGCTTACCCCACTCTATTCCTTGATTTCCTTTTCTCTTTTCTTTCTTTATAAAGTATTTAAAAAAATTTTTTTTATTTCAGAGGAAGTGAGAGGGAAAGAGAGAAAAATTAATGATGAGAGATAATCATCTATCTGCTGCCTCCTACACACCCCCTACTGGGCATGTGACTGGGAATTAAACTGTGACCTCCTGGTTCATGGGTCATCTGAGCCATACCATCAGACCTCTTTCTTTTTAAAAAGTTAAATATTTTGGGTGACATTGACTAATAGCATGTAAGTTTCAGGTATACAATTCAATAATGCACCTCATGTATACTGTATCATGTGCTCAACACCCAAAGTCTAGTTTCCTTCTATATGTTTGGCCTCCTTTACTCTCTTAGTCCTCCCCATCTCTCTTCCCTTTTGGTAACCACCATACTGTTGTCTGTGTCTATGAGTTTATTTGGTTGTTTTGACTCATTTGCTCTCATGTTTCACTCTGCTTTCTCCTTGGCCTTAGAAACTTTGTCGGGATGAGTGGGAGCACCGGGAACAGAGGAGTTCCATGCCCTCTTGATGATAAGAGTTCTTAGTCAATAGAGCATCATAAAAAGATAAGGGTCTTATACAAAAAGAATACTCATGGTGGAAAAATTCCTTGACCTCCTTAGCATTGATCTCTATCTACACAAAGCCAAATATTGATCCATCATCAAAAAATTTCCAGCTTTGAAATAACAAACAGGCATCTTTCTTCTGGTTACATTCTTCTATTTTGTTTTATTGAGATCTCTTTAGTTGACCCTTCCTGTTTCATTTTCTCCTGTTTTCGTCTTAGACTTTGATTCATCACTTGATGGATCTTCTCAGTGTCCTGAAGCATTCTCCCCATTAGTCTACCCACAGCAAGAACTCTTGCTCTGGATGAATCTGTCTGACTTCATCTGTCATGAAGCATTGTTGGAGAAAATAACACACTGGACTTATTAGTTGTCCATAATTTCCTGCGCTCTGGATTCCATTCCTTTCAGTTTATCTAAGTGATTTTTCTCTCCTCCATCTTCACTATCTTCCTCTCTCTGGGCTTCTTGCTATCAATATTTAAACATGCTCAAATGAATCCAAGCTTCAAATGAAAGTAGCCAACCAATCCATCTATTATTTGAGGTATAAACCTCTCTCTCATCTTCTTACAAACTTTTAAATAAATTGCTTATTTCATGGTCTTTCGACTGTAACAGTTTCTTCTCCTATAACCCAGACTGCTTTTGCAAATTCCTTGCTTAATGTTTAACAACTTTCTCGCATCCTCGGCCTTATAGTCATACCATTCTACTGCTCCTCAATATTCATACACACTCCCAATTATATTTTTTTTTTGCCTTTTTGGGTTTTGACATGTTTGTTTCTTATACTTGGAAAACATTTTCCTTAAAGTTCCTACTCCTCTGTCAATTTATCTATGTCGTCCCTTGAGAGAGATTTCCTTTCACCTGACCTGACTTGGCTTAGTCTTCCTACTTTACATCCCCTTCATAGCATTTACCACATTTGTAATAATTTAATGTCTTCTCATGCATTTTAATGTTAGTTTCCAGAGAGTAGAGATCTCATTGTCCATATGACCTGATATTTTTAAGGAGCTCAAGAAATATTTGTTGAAGAAATGCCTGAACAAGTGAGCAACTTTATCCTCCCTAGCTCAGTTATGTCTTTAACCTTGTAAGAACTTCTTTTCCTTGAAAGTGTAACAAATTTTAAGTAGAGGTGAAATTAGGAGTTCCTCTGCTAGAGTTATTATTGTTAATACTGAATAATAACTGTACAGCATATTAAGTTTTCTCTTACTGTCCTCAATTTTTACTTTAAAAAAATCTGTAAAATGTAATCTAAACTAATAAAAGTGAAATATTAAAATTAACCGTTTCTCCGAGACAGGGTAAGCCACGCCCACCAGCCAATCAGAGCGGCTGTATGCAAATTAGCCCAGCCAACATGGCGGCCACTCACGGACCTGAGTAAACAGCCCTTTCCATTGTGGCAGGAGCGAAAGTGAAGCTGAGCCCCTCAGCTCAGCTCCGATTAAACTGCCTCTAGCGAAACACAGCTTTTTGAAACATTGTAACAATCATAGAATCCTCTGGAGCTGAAGGAAAGAGCAGCTCCGGCCTAACCAGTAAAAGTAACAATTGTTTCATTATAGACGCTGCGAGGTGAAGCAGAGGAGGCTTCGTTAGTAGTTAGAAGGCCGCCTTAAAGGAAATAGTGTATCAATTATAGAAGATGACCCCAGGCCTTCAAGGAACAGTATCAATTATAGGCGATAAATCACAAAAACCTGCGTCCAGCCAGCCTTGCTGGGACGTTGGGTCAATGGGAGCTGTGGGCAGCCTGAAAGCCCCTCACCCAGGCTGGTCAGGCACGCCAGCAGGTGGGCATCCCCCGAGGGGTCCCAGACTGCGA
>PVJC01026620.1:0-23880 GCA_004026665.1 Murina feae
CTCCCGGGTCCCACAGCCCAAGGGCAGAGCTGGGGCTCATGCGCCCTCGGGCCCATCGCCGCCTGACACTGGCAGCAGCGCTGGCTGCCCTGGGAGGTGCCTGCACAGACCCAGTGGGAACATAAACTTCACCGAAGCCTCGCACGGGTGTCTGGGACCTGCTTTCTCAGGTGATTTCCTATTTTGGAGCGTCCCCCTTTGTGAGCGGGAGCTGATAACTTGCCAAAACAGACCTTAGGCCAGAGGAGGTCTCAGACCTGAGAGCTAGAAAGATGCAGGGGGGGCTGCTGGTCCTAGCCGGGAGGCTGCCGATGGGGGCGGGGGAGTGCCAGCACACGGCCCCTGTGGAGACTGGGGGAGTCCCTCTCCGAGGCCAAGCGTGACCTTGAGCAAAGGATTCACCGCCTCCTGTCTGCAGAGGCGAAAGGAGCCCCTTCTGCCCATCACAGACACGCTGGTGAGGACAGGGGAGGTGAGGAGTCTGCAAACAGAAGCCTCGAAAGGAAGCACAAATGGGAAAACCCAGCCCTCCCCTGGGGCTGCAGACTCTGGGGATTTATATTGCTGCAAAAAGACTGGTTTCCAGTTGCCTGGGGCATCGCAATGAGCACTGCCTCTCCACTTGTTCTCTCAGTGAATTCCCACCACTGAGCAGTTATTACGCATCTTACGGTTTTACAGTGAGGAACTATCCGGGAGCGTTAACTGAGCACCTACTAGGCGCTCTCATTCATCTGCAATCCCCTCCTGAGCACCGATGCCCAAGGCAGCCCAGTGAGGCTGGCAGTCGGCCAGGAGAGGGCCTGGTGGCCCCCACTCTGAGAGTTTCCCCCTTTGCAGTGGTGTGTGTGTGTGTGTGTGTGTGTGTGGCCCGGGACCCAGGTCAGCCTCCTGTCTCGGCACCAGATGACAGCCCTGCGGGACCACAGTCCAGGAGCCCCTCTTCTGTGCAAGGGAAGTCCAGGGCCACGCGCGCTGCTCCTCGGTCCTGGCCTTGCTCCTGGCCCCTAGTGTTTACTCCTGAGCCCCCCCTCATCCAGCCTGAGCTTCCCGGAGAAGCCCCAGCAGCCAGCCTGGGGGAGCTTCCCTGCTCCAGAGGCACTTAGGCTCCCGAAGAGCCTGCCACAGGCTGAGTGCAAGCGGGGAAACGCAGTTACAACCAGAGCCTGGGTGTTCCCTCTCCACCACCCCTGCAGGGAGGGGGGGCCCGCTCAGACCCCCAGAGCCTCCTCCACCGCCACAAGCACTGTGGCTGTTCACTCCTGGGGTGCGGGGCCAGGGGGGCCTCTGCCTCAGCCCAGTGGGGGGGGGGGAGGGGGAGAGTGACGGTCTCAGGGCCAGTGTCTCAGGCTCACTGGGGCCTGTCCTGGGGGGAGGGGGGATAGGAGGGGTTGTGACAAACCTGAGGGTTGGAGGGGCTGCTTTGGGACACTTGAGATGCTTATCCCAGCCTTGCCCTTATCCCCCTAGAGTACCCCTGCAGGGCCAAGTCCTGGGGAGAGAGCAGGAGGAGGAAAGGAAAAGAAGGCTGGTGAGGCTGGGGCTGGCAGGGAGGGGCTGGGCCCGGTCCTCCAGACTGGGCCGGCTGGACCCTGCTCAGCATAGAAGTGGGGTCACATGAGTGTGCCCTGGGGTTGCAGGCAGGTCAGAGCTGGCTGCTATCTCGGGCCTTCTCAGACCAAGTGTGGGCCCATCTCGGTGCTGAGTGCCCTGGTCAACACCGCGCCCAGCCCAGCCCCGGGCCCCGGGCCCCGGTAAGGGTCAGGACTGGTGCGTGTGCACGAGGGGGGAGGAACCTTTCCCAGAGCTCAGAGGCCTCAGGGCTCTGCTCCTTCCTCTGTGCGCCCCCATTCCTGGAGGGGCTGGGTGGGACCCAGGAGCCAAATCTTAGACACATCACCACGGCCTGTCCTGGGGACTGTCTCATTTCCTCCTGGTGACCCCTGGGTGCACCCAGCATCCTGAGGCGGGGGCGGGGGGAGTGCTTGCACAGGGCTGAGAGCAGCCCTCCAGGGAGGCAGCTGGCTCTGGGGCGGCTGGGACTCCTTGGCCCACCGTGTGGCTGTGTGGGTGCTCCCACGTGTGGATCTGGGCCTCCAAATGCCTGAGGCTTCGGGATCTGAACCCCCTCTTAGCTTCCCCACCACCCCTGTCCCCACCACCCCCGGGAGCTGCGGGAACAGCTGCCCCTCCTCAGGAACCCTCCTCCAACTCCCGAGAGTGCTTCTCCTTCTTCCTTCCAAATGTTTCTTCACTGGAATCAGGGCGCATCAGTACAGAGCTGGGTAGGTCCCAGGCTTGGGGGAGGCAGAGGGAGGGAGGCGGGGAGAGAGGAGCCGGGTCCTGGCCAGGACGGGGAGACAGACGGACAGACCGGGGTGCACTTCAGCGTCCTTTCCCCAGCGAGGTCCCCATCTTCAGGGGTAAGACAGCCGTGCTCTGTCTCAGTTTGCAGAGCTCCCCTTGGCCAGGGACAGGGCTGGGGGGACAGGGGCAGCTCCTCTCTGCCCCCACGGCACCCCCAGGGCCCCGCACTTGTGGGAAGTGAGCACCGATCTGCAGCTAGTCAGTCAGCAGCGTGGGGCATGGGGACACTTTCTCTATAGGAACGCTGTAAGGCCCGCAAGTATGTGGGTGAAGAGCAGTATTACTGTGTGTGTGTGGTAGGGAGCCTGGAGGGGTCCCTCCGCCCACCTGGTGCCCTGATGACCCCTGATGACCCCTGAGCTCAAGACAGGTGGCCTCTGCCACCCAGGTGGCGTGTTCAGGGTTCGGCCTGTCTCCTGTGGCTGCTCCCCTTCCCTCCACAGGAACTGGCAGGGACAGTGTCCAGGGGGACTTCTAGCTCCCCTGCGCCTCACCTGGGACTCCCTGCGGGGGCTCCCAGGGCCGGAGGCAGGGAGGCCTGTGGGCACCAGGCCCCGTTCCTTCTGGCCTCTATTCTCTTGCCCTTTGCTCTGTCCTTCCAAGGCCTTTACGTTCTTTCAAGGGGATGAGCTGGAGAGAGGGCTCTGCTCCTCCTTGTCCCCTCACCGGCCGAGCCTCAGTTTTCCCTTCTCGAAAATGGAGAGCCCCAGGAAGCACCCCTTTGAAGAGTGAGAGAAATGTGTCCGCAGCAGCTCAGCTGGGTGGCTGGGGTCGCCGGTGAGGAGGGCATGCCTGGCTGAGCTCCGAGGGCAGGAGCCAGGGGCCGGAGGTGCCCTCCTTCATGGGGTCCTAGCTCGCCAGGGAGGCTCAATGAGAGCTTTGCCCACCCGATTGCGCCCCGCGCTGCTCAGACGCCGCCGGCCTGGCCCCAAACGCGTCTGGGGAGCTCGGACCGGGCCGAGCCCGCCCTGCCCGAAGCCTCTGCCGCCGTCCCTCCCCGGGGCCGGGCCGGGGCGACACCTACCTCACCAGGATGGCCACCCCCACGTCCTCGCAGTTGGCATAGAGCCGGGCCCACGTAGCCTGCACCGCCTTCCTCTCCGCCTCGGAGAGCTCCTCGCCGCGCTCCAGGCGCTCGATCTCCATCTCGCCCGGCACTTTCTCCATGAGCAGCACCGAGCCCAGCCCGGCTTCGCTCGGCGGGCGGCGGGCGGCGGGGGGCGCGGGCGCGGGCGCGGGGAGCCGGGGCGGCTGCGTGCGCGGCGGGCGGCGAGGAGAGCGCGCCGGAGGGCGGGAGCGCGTCTGTCTGTGCGCGCCGCGCGCGTGTGTGCGCGTGTGTCTGTGCGCGTGTGTCTGCGCGCGTGTGTCTGCGCGCTGGGTGTATGTGCGGGGGGCGGGGGACGGGGCGGGGATGGGAAAACGTTGCAAAAACAAATCCGCTCCAAACCCCGAGCCCCGCGTCCCTGAGCCGATTCCTGCAAGGTGAGGGCTGGGCAGGGGCGGGGAGCGCCGCGCGGAGTTTGACCGCCAGGCGGGGCGGGCGGGGGTGTGGCGGCGGTGCCGGGGGTCCCCGGAGGCGGGCGGTCACGCGGCGCAGGCTGGAGGGCCGCCCGCGAGGGCGCGGGGCGGGGGCGGGGCGCGGGAGTGTGTGCACCCTTCTCGCTGCGGGGAACGGACTCGAAGTCACGCACTTCCAGGCGTTGGCGCGTGGCCGCCCGCCCAAGGGGTGGTCTGGTCTGAGCCCCCGCTGGCTGGCTGCTGGCCTCTCCCGCGGCGGGCGCCTCTCCCAGCGTCCCTGACCCGGGCAATGGAGGCTTAGGACTGGAGTCCTGCTGCCCCAGTGCCTGACCGGAATCGCCCACTTTGGGGATGGGGACCACTGTGCAGTTTTGAGCGCCAGAGACCCTCCGTCCAGCACCCCCGCCCCCATGTAAACACCCATGTCCTCGGAAGAAGTCCTGGGTGGCCTCTGTGACACAGGCAGGCGACAGCGAGGCACTGCCCACCTCCGGCCCTGGTGAGCCAAGGACGAAGGAGAGGCTGCAGGCCTGGGCATAGCCCCCCTGGGAGGGTCAGGAAGCTGCTGGGGGGAGGCCCAGCTGCTGGAGACGTCTCAGCCACCAAGGCCCCTGGTGGGGAGCGTCCTGGGTGGAGGAGACACGTTCTGCCCAGGGAGACGGGACTGTGTCTCTGAGCGCCGAGGGCTCCCACCTGCCAGCAGCTGGCAGCCAGGGCCCCCCTCTGACTGACTCCCTCCCGGTGGAAGCCGGAGGCCTGGCTGTAGGGTGTCCTCTGCACCATGTGAGGGCATCATCCCGGTGCCCAGTGTCCCCCACGGCTCCTTGTGCCCCTGCCCCCTCCAGCCCTCAGGTCCCGCCGCGGCGGCACTGCGAGCGGCTGGCTCCCCTCTCCCACCCTCCTGGGGCTCAGGCTCCTGGAGGCCGGGGCAGTTATGGGCAGGGGCGTCTGGGCGCTGCTGCCTCCGTCTCCGTCGAGGGAAGGAAAATCTAGCCTTCACCTAGGGGCCTTGGAGGAGGAGATGGTGTGGGTTCCGTCTCTTATTATCACTCTCAGATCCAGGTCCCCCTGCTGTGGGGACCCTGCACCCTGCACCCCATCTGGGCTGAAAGTAAGCGCCCTGTCCTGCCCCCCTCCCCTCAAACTCCCGGCAGTTTCCCAGACCCGGTCGGCGGCCTTCCCGGGGGCTGCCCGAGCAGTTTCACCCGGACGAGGGAAGCTACTAGAAGAATTACTTATTTTTATCTCAATCTTTAAAATAAATACATTTTTTGATGGATTTCAGAGAGGAAGAGAAAGGGAGAAAGAGATAGAAACATCAGTGATGAGAGGGAATCGTTGATCGGCTGCCTCCTGCCCCACATTGGGGTCAAGCCCATGACACGGGCACGGGCCCTGACCAGGAATCGAACTGTGGCCTCCTGGTTCCTAGGTCAACGCTCAGCCCCTGAGCCACGCCAACGGGGCTGTTTTTACCTCAATCTTTACATGTCTTACGTGTGTCTGTGGTGCAGGACGTGTTTGCACAGTAGCACTTACATTCATAAGCGGATAAATAGATCTATTTCGTGAGCGCACCCTTACATCCTGCCTTTACTGAACAAACGTTGGGGGGGGGGCATTGCCCAGAGGGTGGAACGGAACCATTAGCCAGCCTTCACTCACTGGCCCCTTGTCTTTCCACCTTCATCTGCTATCCCTCCCCTCTCCTCCTCCCCTCTCCGCGTTCCCCGCGTCCCCTGTGACCTCACTGTCCTGCTGCCGCTTACCTTCCAGTTGCTGGAACATTTGCTTTCAGGCCCCTGGCAGGGCCTTTGGTCTGAGGACCACCCTTCCTTCAGCGCCTGCAAATTCAGATGCCCCAGCTCCTCTGAAGCTCCCCTGGTGCTGACAGCTCCAGCGTGCCCTGTCGGTGCCGTTACTTGCCTGAGTCACTCTGTGATGGTGACTGGAACTCAGTGCATTAGCCTGGACTACAACATCCCCTGGGGGCAGGCCCACGTCTTGTCCGTCTACAGCCAGAATAGACTCAGGTCTATTTCCCTGGCACAGGGAGGGGGCGCAGGAGAGGGGGCAGCGGGGCCCAGGTAGGGTAATCATCCTCACAAGGTCAGGTCTGCTGACCCCAGTAATCAGCTTGAGCCTCCTAATCCATCACGGCGGGAACGGAGGACGTAGGATGTACAGCAGTGGCCTGGGAGCCGGCAGGGGCCATTTTGGCCTCCTTGGCAGACTCTGCCTGGGAGGGGATGGGGCAGCCGAGCCATGTGCACCACCCTCCTCCTGCTCAGCACCTTGGCTATGCTCCTGCGCCGACGATTTGCCAACAGGGTCCAACCGTGAGATGAGAGACTGGCTGGGCCATGGGCTGAGGGTGGGGGGAGAAACTGCGTGATCAAGCTGGAGGGGGCAGGGGCTGCCTGGACCTGGGTGGGGGAGGCTCCAGGGGTTTGCAGGGACTCCCCGAGGCTCCCTCTATCAGAGAAGGGGACTCGGAGCTCTTCAAAGACATTGGCTGCCACCACCTCCGGTCAGTCCCGCAGCCCCAGGTGGCCAGGCCCTCAGAGGAGCAGGAGAGGGGTCTGTGCTCTGACCCACAACTCTTCCCGCCTGCCCTTCCCTCCCACAGAGAGCCCAGCGAAGTAGACAGGGCCATCCTGCAAACAGACACCCAGTGCCCTGGCAGGTAAGGCAGAGAGAGTCTGGGGTGGAGGAGGTGTTGTCCTGTTCCCTGTCCCGGTCCCGGCTTGGGGAGGTGCATGGGGTGCACTCGCTGTGTGCTGTGGCCTGGCCCCCTGGAGCCTGCTGGGCAGGCTCGTGCCTGTGTTCTTCCTCCAGCCTGCCCCCTGGACCAGAGCTGCTCTGCTGTGCTTGTCCGGGAGGGCGGGTGGCCCCCCATCCCTTTGTCCCTTCCTCTTGGTCCCTTCCGTAGGACGCTCAGGGGGATTGGAGAGAGGGACGAGGCGGCTCTGCCGGCTTCCCTGCCTTCCCTTCCCTCCCTCTCCGGCTCCCCGCCCAGCTTCAGCGGCTGCTGCGGCAGGATTCGCGGCCTGGTCCCCAATAGGAGGCGCATGACATCACCAGCACCGAGAGTCATTGGCTGCGCAGCCCCTGCCGGCAGGACGCTGTCTCCAGTGGCCAGAAAGTGAACCCCGCCCCAGGCAGAAGTCATGTGGCCTTTACAGGGTGAAGTTTGGGGAACTTCGGACTTTTCCTGCCCTGGGTGACCAGTGTCCTTCGATGAGAGGGGCTCCTATGCCCCAAAAAACACAGAAAAACCAACAAATGTTTATTAAGAACATTCTAGCGTGGAGACCGTCTTCAGAGCGCGTTCTCCCTGCAGAAGAGGTGCCGGCCCAGGCACAGCTTCTCTCCCTCCTTGTGGGGCAGAGGCCTGGGGTCCGAGGGCTCCAGGGCCCCTGGAAGGTGGCTCCCCAGGGCTCAGGTAGCTGTGACAGCAGCATGCCTGTGCGCACTCCCAGATCCCTTTCAGGCTGCGGAGCGCCCCTTAGAGGTAGTGCAGACTGGCAAGCCCAGGGGCCCTGTCTTCACGTCCGATTCCCCAGGTTCCATGTGTCAGGAGGCCCACTGCCGAGTCCTGGGCAAGTGTGCCCCCTCCTGGGCCCCCGGGCCAGCTGGGGTGGTCACAGCAGGGCCTGGTTCCTGCGATGGTGCGAGGGGCTGCCATGTACGCAATGCCATCACCGGGGCTCACGCGGTTTAGTCTTGATGTCCTCTTGCCCGCCAGCCGCGTTGTAAACCACCAGTAACTCCTGGTGGCTCAACCACGTTCTCTGTTAACACAGCCTCGTGGCAGCACAGCCCAGAGGTGCGGGAGGGTCGAAGGGGAAGCTCCTGTGGAATATGCCTGGCTCCAGGCACAGTTGGTGCTGGGCAAACGGCAGCTGCGCTGCCCCGAAATCCCCGGACCCTCCCTCCAGTCCTGCCGGGTTCCAGGCGTTGCTTGGGCTGCTGTGTTCTCCGGTGTGTAGTGCTGTCTTTCTCTTACAGCCATTTAGTCTCCAAAGGCAGCATTGCGGGAAAGACCTTTCCCAGGTGGACATCCTCCCTTTCCGGGGAGAGAGCAGGACCGCGCCATGGAAATTGCTGTAGAAATTAACATTACAGCCCCCTGGCCACTCTGCTCTGCTGAGAAGGCCCTGCTCAGCCAGCCACTCCCGGGCGAGCACAGGCTCCCGGGCAGCTGGGCGGCCGCACCTGCAGGGAGGCCTGGAGCCCGGGCCTGGGCGGGGATGGGCGGCGCCGGCTGCTGCCTGTGGGCTGATGAGCGCTGCGGGCTGATGCCACTGCAGCTGGCGTCCGCTGGAGTCAACTGTATTCTCTTCCCAACCCAGATTAGAGAGAGTTAAAACAACGGGGGGTGACTCACTAGGCATGGGACGTGAGGAAGAGGAAGGCCGGAAACGGAAACGTGGGAAGGTCACCCCTGCACCCCGACTCCCCTGCTGTTCTCTGTTTAGGGAGAAGCCTGTGGAGTGAGCACTCACCTCATCAGGTGCAGCTCGCCCCCCCCCGGGAGTGGAATCAGCTGGCCGAGCAGGTAGGTGGGGCCATGAGCCCTGGAAAGCAGAGGGCAGGGGTGGGGTTGGGGACAAGGAAGGATGTGCAGGGCCTGGCCTTGTGGCACTGAGTGGGCAGCTCTAGCCCCGGGGTCTAGCCCAGGAATCGAACCTGGGACCCTTGAGTCTGCAGGCCAACGGTCTATCCACTGAGCAAAACCAGCCCGGGCATCTTTTTAAAAATTATTTTTATTTATTTGAGAGAGGAAGGTAGAATGATAGACAGAAACATCAATGATGGGAGAGAATCGTGGATCAGCTGTCTCCTGCACACCCCCCATTGGGGATGGTCCTGGTGTGCCCCTGCCCCTAGGAGGATGCTGAGGAGGAAGCAGCCGCAGGTGGGGAGGGGGAGAATGAGAAGAGGCAGCAACTGAGAAGGTAGATCCCTCCCTCCCAGCCCTGGACCCCCATCCCCACTGCTCCCAGAGGCCGGGCCTGGCTGGGGCAGCGAGAGGGGCAGAGGTGCCCATTACTGTAGTATGGACTCCCTTCCTCTGAGCTTCTGGGCACCTCACCTCCGAGGCAGGCCCAGAGGGAAGACTCAGTGGACCCACGGGGCGGACTGCGCAGCCCCGGCTGGGGCAGGAATAGGGGGAGTGCGAGAAAAGGGCTGCCTGTTCGTTCTCTACTCCAGGCCTTGCAAGAACCCAGATACTGGCCCTGTATCACCCACATCTTAGAAATGAGAACAGAGAGGCTAACGGATTTGCCCGGCATCACCTGGTCAGTGGGGGACCCTGGCCTCCCTGGAAGTGCTGAGAGCTCACAGCTACTGTGTGTGTGTGTGTGGTGGGGGGGGGGGGTCCCAGCCTGGCCGCCGCTCTGGCTCAGGAGCTCCATGGTAACCCTCAGCCGTGGTCTAGGGCTGTGCATTTGCCTCTCCTGGTCCCCAGAGCTCACCCCGCCACGGGCCGCGCTGCTGAAATGATCAGTGAGACAGCCAGGTGCCTTTGTGACATGCGTGCCTGCAGCTCGCCAGCAGCAGCCCCAGCCTGGCCCCCGTGTTTTCTGAGTGTGTGTACATGCGTTTGTGTGTCCCAAATGGGCAGTAGCGTGTGGGGAGGGGAAAGCATGACACTTGTTTTTGTCAGCCTGCTGACTGCTCAGTAACTGGAGCCGCCTTGGCCCCCAGCTGCTCTGCCATTTCTCTCCTCACAATCCTGCCTGATCCTGAGCAGAGATAAAAGCAGATTTCCGCTTCTGCTCCTCGGGATCCAGGGGCAGGCCCTGCAGGCAGCTGCTCCCGATGGCTCTTGAAGCCGTTCATCTTCCACAACCCCCTCCTGTCTGTCCGTCCCCCGCACCCCCTGCCTGCCTCTCCCCGCATCCAGCAGCTGGGCCCACCCTGCATGGGAGCCCTGCTGGCCCTGCCCCTGCCTGTCAGGAAGCAGGAGACGGAGGGGTTCTCTGGACAGCAGCACCTCACATCTGAAGGGGAAGAAGGGAAGGGGGGCAGCCCGAGGGGACCACACTGAAGCCCTGGAGGAGGGGCTGCTAGGCCTGCAGGGAGCCTGGGGGTTCTGTTGGAGCCTCCCAAGTAGGGCAGGTGGAGGCTGGGGAGGAGTCACCCCAGGGCAGGCGCTCTGTGCTGGGGCCCCGTCAGAGCCCGGCTGCCCACTGGACAGGGGCCGTGGGTTCGAGCCGCCTGTCTCAGCGCCTGTCAGCCTGTCTTTCTCCCGAGAGGCCGGGCCTTCCTGGTGACAGGGCTGTCAGGACGCAGGCCAGAGGGCACTGTGCCCAGACTGTCTGCTCCCTGATCGTCTTCGCATCCTCTCTCTAATCCGCGTGCCATGTCCCTGTCACTCCATCTCGCCTCTGCTCTCTGCCATTTCCGAGTTGCCTGTCTCCTTCCACTGGGCTGAGGAATTGGCAGGCCAGGGTCAGCGAGCTGTGCCGGGCTGGCTCCCAGCCCAGACACACGGTTAGTGACACCCCTTTGCACCATTCAGAGCAGCTCAGGAGAGTGGCTCCTCCGGGGACCCACCGGATGGAGGGAGGGATGGAGAGGAAGGGGCTGGGGGCAGCGGGGGCCCTGGCAGCGGAGGGGGGATGGGGGTTAGGCCATGTGGGCCGGGAGGGAGGGCTGTCCCCCAGGGCACAGGCTGCTGTAGTGGGAGCAGATTGTTTACACTTCCCCCCACACCCGGCCCTCGCTCCCTGGGCCCTCCCAGCCCGGCTGTCTGCACAATCTGCCCAGAAAGCGGCTGCCCTGGGCCTGGGACTCCTCTGCAGAAGGTGCGGGGCCCGAACGCCCCTCTCTTGGCCCACCGTCTCCCGTCCCGGGGGTTGGTGTGAAGCCCATGGCCCCGCCGGACACCGTGTCCCCCAGGCGGAGTCCTCCTCCCCTCCCAGTTCCTGGAAGGGCCACGGCTTGGAAACTGGGAGCAGGACAGTCCAGGGCTTGGGAGACACCGTCACTGGAGGGAGGGGTGGAGGGCAGCGGGGAGCCGGCAGAGGCGAGGGCGGGTCACTCCGACTCCAGGTCCCCCGGGAAGAGCGGCTGTGCGGCTCAGTGGGAGGGAGTGAAGCGCTCGCCCGCACGCTGTGTTCCACACGGGAGCTGTGTGCTTGTTGTGCGCCGTCGGTTACTGAGCAGCTCGTCATTTCGGAACAGTCCTAGGCTCCCCACAGCCCGTCTCGCCCCGGGCCCCCCTCCTGCCCTGTCTTTCCACACACACAATAGCTGGGGGAGCGGGACTGACACAAATTAGAGGCAGCGCAGGGAGCAGCAGCTGCGCGGGGGCCTGGAAGCCCGGCAGCCGGGAAGGCTGGATGAGGAGCACCAGGGGCCTCCATGAGCCCAGAACCCACCTCCAGCGGGTCGTGGCCTGGACACCTCCCGGCAACCTGCTCTGCTTCCACGAATGAATCTCAGGGAAGACGGGAGGTGGCGAGGCAGCTTGAGGGCAAAGGGTTTGTCCTGGGTTCTGCAGTGGGGAGGGCGCAGAGCGTGAGGACGGAGGAGGCAGCTTCAAGAGGGGACCCGCTGATGTGAGCTGGAGACAGGTCCCTGGGCCGCGACTGCAGACCCTCTCCGTGGGACACACATGCCCCCTGGTGGGGATACAGCTAGAGGGTGGCGGAGAGCATTTTAAGAAGATTTACTGAGGGACTGGGACCCACGAGCCTGGGTGGGAATGGTCCGTCCCAGCTCTATGTGAACACACACACACACAGTTAATACCAGTTGACCTAAGCATGAAAAAAGAGAGATTTCCTTTATTCCACTGGGCATTTGCTTAACGAGTGCGTCAGAGTGCACGTTGTGGGGAGTGTGCCGGGCGCCGGGAGTGACCCAGTGATGAAAGTGCCTGCCCTCCAGGTAGTACAGTAGCAAGATCCCCACATCGGAAGCCCGATGCTGCCCGCTCCGCAGCTGGCTGGTCATGTGACCCTGCCTTCTCTGGACCTCCATGTCCCCATCTAATAAGCACGTGTTGAGCCCCGGTGGCTGGGCTGAGGACGTCAGGACTGATGCCCATCCTCGGGGAAACACCTGTCCAGTAAAATGAAGGAAGCGTGGCCCTCGGGGGCCTCAAAGAGTCTCCCAATCCACAGGGACATAGTGGGCCACATCCGGAGGCGTTTCGGAGTGCCCCTGTGCCAGCTCCCGTGGGTACAAGATGAATTCAGACGTCCTGGCACAGACAAGCAGAATACTGGGTGAGATGTAAGAAACACGCTATCGACCACAGGCAGCAGCCAGGACGGTGACCTCAGGACGCCTCGGCGCCTGCCTCAGACAGCGCTGCCTGTGGCTTGGGAACGGGAAGCCACACAGCCACAGGCCTCGCCAAGGGCAGGAGACAAGCTCGGAGCTCAGACAGCGTGGTGTTCCCAAGGACGTGCACACAGATCAGTGGGTCCCAAAACAGATGTCACGAAGGCGATTCAACAGAGAGAGTAAAGTCCCCTCCACAGACTACAGAAAGCACTCACCATAAGAGGAAAAATGAATTCATTGGACTCGGTCAAAATTCTTGGGAAGGCTGGGAGAAAATATCCGCCAAGCAAAGAGCCGGGGAAGGACCTGTATCCAAAATATAGAGAGAAATCTTACAATTTAATATAAATAAGACAGCCCATCAAAAGGGGGAGGGTTTTAATAGACATGTCACGCAAAAAGTATGGCCAATCATACGGCCAATCCACACAGAAGGATGTTTGACACACGTCATCAGAGAAATGCAAATCAAAATCTTGAGGTACTACCAATTTCAAGCACCAAAGTGGTTAAAATTAAAGACTGGCCATAACAGGTGTTGGCGAGGGTCTGGGACAACTGCCCCATCTGCTTGGGAAACAAACCATCTTAGCAGTTTCCTGTGAAGTTACCCATGAGGCACGAAAATTCATGCTCACAAAAGGATTTGTGTGAAAAGGTTCAGAGCAGCTTTCCTAATAACAGCTCCAAGCTGGAAGCAACCCAGAGACCACCAACAAGCGAGTGGATTAAAAACTGGTCTGTTCCTGTAATGGAATAATAGTCGGCAATAGAAAGGAAATGAACTACTGATGTAATCCACAATGCGGACAATTGAGAGAAGCCAGATGTAAAAGAATACCCACTGTACGAATCCATTTGTATGAAATTCTAGAACAGGCCAAACTAATCCATAGTGACATAAAGCAGGCCAGTAGTTGCCTGGATACGGAGATGGGCTGCAAAAATGGAATGCAGGTGCTCTTTGGAGGGACATGTCCTACATTGTGACTGGGGTCGTGGTTACGTGGGTGTACACGTTTATTGGGTTATCGAACTGTACATTTTACATGGATGCAATCATTTGTAATAAAGGCGACCCAAAGAGTTATAAAGAAGCAACACAAGAAGGAAGAACCTGATCCTTGTCTTGCTCATGATCTCGTGGAAAAGTCAGACTTGGAAACAAGTAATCATGAAAGAGTGAATATTTAAATAAGTATGTTCGGCCCTAGCCGGTTTGGCTCAGTGGGTAAAGTGGCGGCCTGTAGGCTGAAGGGTCCCGGGTTTGATTCTGGTCAAGGGCAAATGCTGGGATTGTGGGTTCAGTTCCCAGTAGGGAGTCTGCAGGAGGCAGCCTGTCGATGATTCTGTCTCATCGTTGATGTTTTTATCTTTCCCTCTCCCTTCCTCTCTGAAACCACTAAAACTACATGAAAAAAGAAGCACGTTCAAATAGCAAGAGTGCCAGGCCCGTGCTAGATGTGTCCCAAGCACAATCCTAAAGAGTCGGCTCAGCCTGTGAGAGGAAGAACAGCTGCCAGACTGCCAACTAGCAGCGCAGCGCCTGCCGTGCCACCGTCCTGATGTGAGCAGCCAGCTGGTCCGGATATACCTACCCTCCTTCGTGTTCTTACTAATAGAATTAAAGACCCCTCTCCAGGTTAAGAAATGAACGTATGACAAAGACTCTGCTTTCTATTCCTGTGGGTGGGTTTCAGACACCATGCCTTCAACTCGGCCAGTGGAGGGACCTCGGTGAGCTGCGTACGTGACCACAGAGGGCCACCTGACCAGGTTTCTCCTCTGCACTTAGAGAGGAGTCCTACCCTGTGATGTACCTCTGTCACTAAACTGTGCGGCTCTTTCCATGTGAATACGTATAGAGCTTTACTAAGTAGAGTAATAGCTAGGTAGCAATTCCACCAGATGTAGGACTCTCGTATTCAGACTTCACCAGCAGCTGAGTGCAATGAAATCACAGCAACATGAACACCTGGTCTCAACAGCTCTGAGCCCTCGCTTGTATTTGGACGCATTCTTTTTTTTTTAATTAATTACATACAGTTTATTCTTTTTTAAAAAATGTATTTTTATTGATTTCAGAGAGGAAGGGAGAAGGAGGTAGAAACATCAGTGATGAGAATCACTGATCCGGCTGCCCCCTACTGGGGATTGATCCTGCAACCCAGGCATGTGCCCTGTCCCGGCATGGAACTGTGATCTCTTAGTTCCCCAGGAGGCCCAACTACTGAGCCACACCAGCCAGGCCGAGTTTCCTCTTTAAGTCTGAAATGACAAGGGGCTTAGTCTGCAGGGAGAGAGAACCCATTCTTCTGCTCAGTATGATACAAAGTAATGTCTTCAAGGGTAAGGCAGAGAAACATTAACAACCCATGTCACAAGATGGAAGTTATTGCTGACTTCATGATTATTTCTTCAGTACTTACTGGGAGCAAACGCAGCGGAGTATCAGGCACCGCGAGGACATTACAAAAGAAAATGACCATGAAAAGACTTCTCCTGCCTCCAAGGCCTCAATTAAATTATGGGGGTCAAACATACACAGGTGCGAAAACTCGAAAACAAGCACCTGTAACGCGCTACCAGAAGGACGAATCATCCTGCATTACGGTGCACAGAATCGTCCAGACGAAATACCGCCAAGGGCACAGCTGAAGAGCTGGGAAGATGGGGAGAGAGCAACGAGAAAGGGCTCCCCGGTCCTGCACATTTAACCAGGTTTCCAGGTCCGCGTGGTTCTGGCCCTGGTTCTAGTTGTTGTTTTGCCCTATTGTTGTTTCAAAAATGAGGCCAGGGCAGGTGCCTGAAAAATAACATTCAGAAGTACCAGTGGGTGTTACATTATTCTCTGTTCTTTTTCAAAACGTAATTATTTTTCCTTCTCAATACTGGCAGCGGGACCCATGGCACCCGGTTTTGGCGCAGGGTGGGGCGGCGGGGAAGAATTCAGAGCAGCCCGGCCCCTGGCTCTCGGGCGCCCCCTGCCGCCCGGGCCTCACCGCGCGCGCCCCAACTTTAAAAGCAGCTGAGCGGGGCGTGGAGCAATTCTCCGGGATCCTTCCCTCCCCTTCACTAAAGCAACCAACCACCCCCGGTGACCCCGCCCCGCCCCGACGGAAATCCACTGCACGATTTACATGAGATCCGGCCGTGCCTCAGTTTCCCCACGGGTCTCCCCTCGTGGGACCCCCCCACCCTCGAACTTTCTGCGTGCACCCCCCCCCTCCCCAGCCCTCCCAGCTTCGGTGGCCACAGCGACCGTCCATCTTCCTTTTCAAACGGCGGTAACTTCATAGATCAGGCCTCCTCCTGCCTCTGGTGGTGGCCACCCTCTCGCCTCCGACTCCAGGGTCGCGCCCAAAGCCGGCCACCCCCAGCGGCTGTGGTTTTAGACTACGTTTCCCATCAGCCCTTTCTCAACATCGCGAGAGTCCCAGCGAGACTTCCGAGAAGACTCGCGCGCAGGCGCAGCCCCGCCCCCTTTCCGAGGCCGGCCGCGTGGCTGGAAGTCATGGCTCCTCGAGTCCGGGCCCAGGTCGGCGAGCAGCCCCGGGCCTCAGGCCTTTGGCCCTGGTGAGGCTGCGCATGTGGGAACGCGGGGGCTTCCTTGGGCGCTAGCACACTCGGCCTCCCGTTTTCAGAGGCGAAATGGTGACGCCCGCCCTCTCGCCCTCTCGACGGGCTGGTTGGGATGAGAAAACGCTTTCCAAACGGCCGGGGTTTTATGGTGGAAGGGAGGGCAGGGCGCTCGACAACGTGCGGGCTGAGCTTGCGGCCGCGGCCCCGGCCCCGCGGGGGTCCCGGGTCGTTAATTCAGGGCGCGAGTGCGCACGCCTGGACGCCCGACTCCCGCCTCGAGCGCCGCCCCAAGCACTTGTGTAGATGAACCTGCATTTAGCAGTCAGCGGGCCTGGGGACTTCGGGAGAGCCGCATTTCTACGAAGCACCTGACACGGTCATTTTTTTTTTTTCTTCCCGTCCCCGCAGGCCTGCCGTTAGCATCCGCAGAGACAGAAGCGGACCTGCGGGTTGAAGCGTAGAAGGGCTGTAATGCATGGAGCCCCGAAATGCGTAAGAACGGCGGGGTGCAGGCGGGATCCGGGCGGGCACCGGGAATGCGAAAGCCGAGAAGGTGGGAAGGCCTGTCGCGCACAGCCGCCTGGGACTCCCGCCTCGGGCTGTGTGCGGCGGCTGAACTTCAGCGTCAGGTCCGCTCTGCGAACCAATGGCGCAACTCGAGCCTCGGGAAGTGAGGGGGTCTGTGCCGGTGTGATCGGGGGGCCGCTAGGTGTCGCTGTTGGAAACTTAGTGGAAACCATTGCCTGGCCGGGGGGGTCGGGGTGGTGCGGGGTGGTGGAGGGAGCCTTGGAAAGGGGAGTTGGCATAAAGTGTGGGTAACAGCCGGAGCTGGGGGTGATTTAGAGTCATCCCTGTCGGGAAGGGCTTGCTGAGGCTCAGCCGTGTAAACGCCTGGCCGTCGTTTCTAGTAGAATGAAACCCCTCTACCGTTACCCCTGTGTCTCTCTTCAGGCTGAAGGTGGTGTTGGCTGTGGACCCGGAGAAAAGCCACGTGAAAACCGTCGCCTCCAGATGTTGAGCGGAAGGCTCTTCGCGATGGAGATTTCTGTAAACGGTAAGGTCTTGTAGGTAGGTCACGGTCCCTGTGAAGGTTTGGACGCCTGGATTACGGGGACGTGTGGGTCTTCCCGCGTTGGCACTGCCCAGCTAAGGGAAGTAAGCAGGCAGTAAGGAACTGAGCTCTTTGCTAGGGCTCCTCGCCAAGCAGCCTCACACACAGTGTTAACATCTGTTGAGAGAATTAGATTAGACCGGCGGTTCTCAGCTGGGGGCAGGCGGTGTGGCTGGGATCTGGGGGTGGGGGTGGGGCGCCCAGTGTCCTACAAAGCACAAGGCAGTGTCCGCACAAAAGCACTGTCCACCCAGAATGTCAGTAGAGCCGAGATCGTCACCCTGTGTCCGGCCAACCTGAGCGATTTGAGCGCTCGTCTCGGCCAGGCACCAGATAACCACACAGAACCTTGCTCATTCGTTTGCACGGCAGGGTCAGTGCCTCTCAGACCTGTCTGTATGCCGGACCCTCCGACGAAGCGTTACGGTTACACGTTCCCGGACCCCACCTCCAGCCGCGGGTGAGCGGGCCCGGGAATCACGTGTGGCAGTGTGGGCGCGGGCAGGAGGACTAGATGATCGGATCCACTTTCAGCTTGGATTTTTGTTACAGCGAGATTACAGGACTGGCTGTTTTTAACCAGCTCTCAGGGCGGATCCATAATCCTCTGTGTTAAAAAGCAAAGCCACGTGCTTGCTCTGCACAGAGATGAGTGAGAAAGAAATGCTTTGTGTGGTGTCCGCTCCTGGGCCTCGGGCATCGTTTGTGGTGCCTAAAGGAGTAACCTGCACTTACTGACACAGGAAGACACTGGACTGTCCCCCTCCCCACCCCCAGCTGCTGAGGGAGACCCTGCCCTTGAGCAGGAACTGCCCTGGCCAGTGTGGCTCATTGGATAGAGCGTTGGCCCTCAGACCAAATGGTCTTGGGTTCGACTCCTGGTCAGTGACACTTACCTTGGTTGTAGGCTCGATCTCCGGCCCCGATTGAGGTGCATGCAGTAGACAACCACTCAACCTGTCTCACATCGATGTTTCCCACCCCCCCACCCCCCTCTAAAAATCAATAGAAGTGTGTTCTCAGGGGAGGATTATCAAAAAATAAGGCGTGAACTGTCTGTGCCAGGTCTGTACGCTGGGTGCATCTGGCACTGATGTGGTCGGGTTTTGCCCTCGAGGGAAAGTACCTTCGAATCCAGTAGATTCGGTTGAAAGAGAGTTCCCACAGGGGATAATGCAGAGTTTGGCGAGAAGAGTTGGCGTTGCTGTGGGCTGCAGGCTGGTGGGAGCCGAGTCCGTGATGTGAAGTTATCCCTGTCTGAAGGCAGAGAAAGGCCGCTCTGTGGAATTGGTTTGTCTGAGACTCGGTTCCCCAGGTTCCTTATGGATAATCGGGGCTGGTTTGAAAGTGAGGTTCTTGAGTCGGTCTCTCTCTGCAATTTCTCCTCGCCAGGGGCGATGCAGCCTTGGTTTCGGACCCGCACCGGACCCTCCAGGAGAAGCCTCTCAGCGGCAGTAAGTAGCACCAGGCCGGCTGCCCGGGCCTGGAGTGGGGTTTCTCTCACGGACGAAACAAGACTTTCCGCTCAGGCTTGGTGGGGTGATGGTTTTGCTCCCCTGCCCGGGACTTGGGGTTCTGCTGAGTGGCAAGGAGACTAACACAGGTTTGTTTTCTTTGTTAGCTGTCTGCAGGGTGAGGCACAGAACTGACCTGCTTTGCCGGAAGCAAGTGAAGCGGTTCCTCCCGCTGTAAGTTTTCTGTTTCTGTCTTTACCTGACTTTGTCCCTAAGAAGCCCCCAAGCCTATGATGGTTCGTTATCCCTGTCTGAGCCTCTCGACTGAGGGAGAACAGTCTGTTCTGAGGCTGGCGGGTGGCTTGGCCCTGTGCTCTTAAAAGTCCAGGTTTTATAAGGGATCACGCTGAATGGACTCCAAAGGAAACCGGCCAGCGCGTCATCTCTCTACAGCTTGAAGGCCAGTGGCATGGCTGTCGTCATACTTTAGGTCCCTGGATTAATGTCTCCGAGGGACGGGCTACTTGAGAGATGGCAGAACTGGGCAGCGTCCAGGATTTGGCTTGGACTCTTGCTGTGGAATGAAAGTGCTTGTCACATCTTTCGGGAAAACGGGCGTCTCCTCTGAAACACACGGGGGTCTGTCTGCAGCTGTGCAGGGAGCGTCCTCTCGCCTTTGCAGCGGGTCCTGCCCTGCTGTTTGGTCTCCTAAGGTTGGCTCAGATGGCACCGGAAAGGCATGACTGGCACGTGGGCAGGAAGGGATCAGTGGCTATGGACATGGCTTGGTGCCGGGTGTGAAGTGGCACCGCTTGAAAGTGGGGGGGGGGGTCTCTGTAGTCAAGGCCCTGTTTGTTCAGTCCCCATGGAAGCTGTGTTTGGGATGAGGCTTCGTCGCCCTGAACACTGGCCCCAGCAGCCTACAGCCCAACAAGCTGAAAGGGCGTGTTACCGAGGGGGAGGTCCTCACCTTTTACCTTCGGAGCAGGTGAATGCCAACGTGCCCAGTGTTTTGTAGCTGGTCTTGACTGGCCTCTTCCCTCCCCTCCAATGGTCTCCCCGGCTGCGTGGAGCTACCTGATCCCACCCACGGTGCCTTCAGCACGCACAGAGGCGTCCTGGGTGTGAACGGGCACCTCCGGCTGCCTGGTCTCGAACTTGGCGGATTCTGTAAAGTTAGCCTTCAGTTTGAGTCAGTCTGTTGGCTGTTGTGTCAAATGATTCTCTGGTTTTACAGGTGACCTCCCAGTTGTGCCGGCCGGATCCGCGCAGCCTCTGTTGCTAATGTTAATGCCTGTAAAGTGTTTCCCCCAAAGGAGAATCATTCAGAGCTCTGGACTTCATCTTCAAAAATAGCCAAATGACTCGAGAGAAAATGAGTTTATCCCAGAAAATTAGTGAAATTGGGGTATAACTAAGAACAGTCGGAAACCGCAGCGTGGGGGTAGACCCTCGGTTCCCGGGTACTGGCGGGACTGCAGTGACGCGCATGGAAGGGGACGGACATGTACTGGGCGGGCTGTTGCGGGGAGCAGAGGCTCCGCCTGGAAAAACATCGGTCGGTGGAGTTCTTAAGGCAGTGTATCTTGGGCTTAACTTTTGAAGCACAAATAAACATTTTCAAATGACGAGCATTGTGGGTGGTCAGATGGAGACCCACGCAAGAACAGCATGTTGTGACTCAGTAGCATTCCTTGGTAAATGAAAGTTTCACAGAATAACAGTTGGTTTAACGATAATCAGGATGCAGTCAGATGTGTTGGGGTGTTCGTAAGTTTCCTACTAAGTTGATTTTATGCCCCTTTAATGGATTGTCAGAGGCCAGGTCCTGGGCCCTGGGGGAAGGGGTCATTGCTCCCTGGGGAAGGCTGCGTACCAGCCAGCCCTGTGGAGACTCCCCAGCCCCGCACAGTGTGGGCATCAGACTGTCCTGGAAGCTGCCTGGTTGCAGGGGGGGGGGGGTCCCAGGGCTTAAGGTCTGGGCGGTGACAGCTTGGCTTCTGGTAGGAGCCTATATAAGACCTAAGTGAAAGTGCCTACCAGCTAAGTTCAAATTGTGGCACCATGACGTTCAATATGGAGAAAGGGTGGTTCATTACGGAATGTCATCCTTTTACAGTATATCTGTAACGGGCATCCCCTCGGGTGGGCAGCCTTCTGTGCACTCAGCCCCATCAGATACCAGAACCTTCCCATGGTTCTGGACTTCTCTGTTCTCCACGCTACACCCCTGCATGGTATGGCGTGCTACTTCCCTCCACACACACAATGAAGACGGCCATCTATCATTTATGCAGTTACCTGGTTTCAGATTACATTCTGCCTTTCGCACTCCCTCTTTCTCGTGGGGCTCATGTATGTCGGTCATGGGCTCAGGAAGGTGAGGACGTGTCCTTGAGTTAAGTTGCCTTGGAGGTTGTGTGTTTGTGGGAGGACCGGGCTGGGAGTGTGTTCGTGCCTGTGATGGAGTGTGGCCGAGTCCTCCCTTGACTTCCAGTGTTGCTCAACACCTGTTGGCCTTGAGGCTCAGCTCTGAGGTAGGCCTGCCCCTTGGGGAGGGTGACGGTCACATCTTGGCAGTGTTCTCTTCAGTTTCAAACAAACCCAGCAGAGCAGTCCATTCCCCCTTGACCCAGGGCAAGTAGGCTGTTTCACAGTGAACAGGCTTCAGTGGTATCACCCACCCACCCCAGTGTCACCTGAGGGAAGGAGTTGGCTTCCGCCCCTTTGAAGGGGGCCGGCCCCAGCTCAGCAGGAATCAAGCTTAGTGCTGGTATAGCTGCAGGATGCCGGCTCTGTGCAGGTCCCGCCACAGAGCTGCCTCCAGGGGCAGGTCGTGGTTCGCATAGAATATCAGCGGCTGCTTAACTCGGTCGTAGTAGTGGTCGGAGAATTTCCAGTAGTTACTTGTGATGAATCCATAGGCACTAACCTGGACAGAGATGGGCACTGAGCTGCTGCATGCAGACTCCTGTCGAGACACGGAGCCAGGAAAGCCCCGTCCCGCCCCCGCCCCCCACCTCACCCTGTGAAGATGCAGGTGGACAAGTGAGACTTGCTTTGGAACAGGGACGAGGCGGAGGGCAGGGCCCTGTGGCTCCCATGGAACGGCTCTGAGTGACCAGTGGTTGTGGGGCTCACCCTGCTGCCCACCCGACTCCTAAGTGTCCTCGTGCATGGGTGTCCCCGCCCAGTTCTTTCGAGAAGACTGCTTTCCGAAGAGCAGTTTGTAATGTGTCTTGGGTGCCACAGAGAGGGGCTTCCCTGGGACGAGAGCAAGGGGCTGGCTTATAAAGGACCCTGTGTATCGGACTCTCCCACGCCCCCCTGACCCCTCCTGCAGCTGGGGACCCTTTTCCCACAGGACAGGCCCCACAGGTCTGCGGTGCCGCCTCGGGCAGGGCTCAGGTAAATGCAGTTCCCTTCACACTTGTACTCTGCTGCTGTGGATTCCTGAGAGAAGGCCTCTTACCTGGTCACAGGTATGTAACGCTGTCAGCAGCATGAGGGCCCCAGTACTAGGCATATATAAGTCTTTAAATTTTGAGATAATCCGCTTTGATTTCAAAAACCTGGAAGCAAAACGGCATTGAAATTCAGACATTTAGGTCTTGCACACCAGCTTGATGGTACGCCATGACCATGGCCCTCCTGCTCCATCGAGTCCCCTTGGGGAACAGCTCCTAGACAGTCTCCTCCGATTGAACTCTGCCCCCTCGGGTGGGGGAGGGGTGAGGAAGAGGAGTGGGCCCATCAGGAGCCACGGTAGAGCCTGCTTCCTCCTAGAAGCCTGAGTCCAGCTTGGCTTGTGCCACCTCCTGCCCTCAGCCCTGGGCTGGTGAGTAACCACAGCGCTAGGGCCCAGCTGGCCTGTGTTTAGTCCTAGACCTAAGTTTCTATCCCCACGCACTCGGCCAAACGAACAAGAAGTGACAGCCCTCCCCCATTGGTGCCCGCAGGCCCTGCCCTCAGCCCTGGATGCACGTCCGCGCTCCTCCAGCAGGCCTGGCCTCGGCGTGTCTCTGCCCGTGGCTGTGACTGCTGGGCTCCCGCTGGCTCAGGCCCACCTGTACCCTCACCTGCTCCCAGGTTTCTCACCCAGCTGCTGCACTAGCGACACTTTAAAGGGCCAGTGGTTGAGTATGGACCTATGAGCCAGGAGGTCAGTTCAGTTCTGGTCAGGGCACAGGCCTGGGTTGCAGGCTAGATCCTCAGTGGGGAGCGTGCAGGAGGCAGCTGATCAGTGAGTCTCCTCATGGATGTTTCTCTCTCCCGCTCCCTCTCTGACATCAGGGCCAGGCCAGCCTTGGTCGCAGGGGCGTCCTGTGCATTACAGATGTTCAGCAGCAGCCCTGGCCTCTGTGTACCAGTGGTGCTTGCACCCGCCTAGTGACAACCAAATGTCTCCAGGCCACCGGTTCTCACCCTTCTGGCCCTTTAAATACAGCTCCTCATGTGGTGACCCAACCATAACATTATTTTCGTTGCTACTTCAAACTGTAATGTTGCTACTGTTACGAATCGTAATGTAAATACCTGATATGTAGGATGGTCTTAGGCGACCCCTGTGAAAGGGTCGTTTGACTGCCAAAGGGGTCGCGACCCCCAGGTTGAGAACCGCAGCTCCAGGCGGACCATTGACTGCCCCGCCATGGAGAACCGCAGGCAGGGACGCTGGAGTGAGGCCAGGTCTTGCTCCCTGGCTCCTCCCTGTGCCCACCTTGAGCCTGAAGATGGTGGCAGATCAGCTTCCATTACTGCCCCACACCTCATGGTCCCCCACACCCAGCCTGTGCCTTTATAAACAGCCTGGCGCCCCGTCGGCGTGGCTCAGTGGCTGAATGTCGACCTATGAGCCAGGAGGTCAGGGTTTGATTCCCGGTCAGGGCACATGTCCAGGTTGCAGGCTAGATCCCCAGTGTGGGCTGTGCAGGAGGCAGCCAGTCCATGATTCTCTCCCATCACTGATGTTTCTATCTCCTTTCCTCTCTGGAATCAGTACAAGTATGTTTTAAAAATAAATAAACAGCCCTGGCAAATAGACGTCAAGTTCTCCCAGTTTCCTGCTCCCTGGTTGGTGTCCACCACCTCCACCGAGGTGCTGAAGTAACAGCAGACTAACTAGGCCTTGGCACCTGCGTGGCACGTGGGGCCTGAAGGGAAGGCCCCCGGTGCAGGGCGCTGAGCACCTACCTCTCCGTCAGGTAGCTGATGAAGCCTGGATGGAGCAGCTTGAATTTGCTGGCAGAGGCTTCTGGTCCAAAGTAGGTCTGAGGCCTATTTTGGGAGGAAGCGGACGGAGCGGTTCAGGCTCTCAAAAGGCGCGGAGGGGTAGGTGCCCGAGCGGCGGCGGGGCAGGGTGCGGTAGTAGAAGCGCGGCTGCGAGTAGTAGCGGGAAAAGGGCGTGTAGAAGGTGGCGGGCAGCACCGAGGGCACCACGGGCGGCTTGGAGCCCACCAGCACTTCGGTGGGCAGCTTGTAGGTGAGCGAGCAGGGGGGCGTGAACAGGTTGGGAGGCGTCGGGAAGTTGCAGGTGGAGTT
>PVJC01026621.1:0-23920 GCA_004026665.1 Murina feae
TTTTTTTTTTCTGCCTTATTTTACTAGTACTCATTTGTAAGATTCAGGCAGAATGTTTTATCTTCATATTTGGATGTGTCTCCTGCTGCTAACTGAAGTTCATTAATTGTCTATAAGCTGAGGCAAAGCAAAAAGAGAAAAAAAGAAGACACATTTGTCTATACCTGTTTATTTATTGATCCATAATTAACATGAAAATCAGGCAGAATGTAAAATTTAACAAGATCATGTCCCTGTCCTCCGTGTGCTTTGGATTAAGTAATGGCCCAGTTATAAGAAGCTGGGGGGGGGGCGGGGGGAGTGAGTATATTTGTTGCTACTATTGACACCTCCACAGCCTCAGCCTTATTTTGCTTTTGCAAGGAGGCTCCTCCGTGATGTGGAGAGGGAGAAAGCTGGTGGAAAAGGGTGAAGGGGAATCACTCTTGTTGACACTCACGGCAAAGCAGGCAGGAACTCCTGTACCTGCAGTCAAATTAGAGCACTTTTTCTACTTTGCCAATCCCATCCCAATTCAGAGAAAAATGATCATCGCCCTACTTGTCTTCACTTTGTTTTCTAAGAATACTTGCCAGGAATTTTAATTTGATTTCTCAGAATATTACTGGGAGATGGGTAAACAAAATCACAAAGTGTGATTTTATAGCATCTCTATTTTAGGAATTATATTAGTGCATAGAGAATAGCAATTTATTAAGCAAAATGAGACTATTTATCTGTATGTAATGTAATAGCCAAGTGGAATAACCTAAAACGTCCTCAAATCCAACAACTGGTACATAGGCAGATTTTATTTTATAGACTAGTTCTTTTAAAAAGACCCATACCTGATTTTAATTGATTAGTGATATTCAGGATGTCCACTAAGAAAGATTCATGTTTATCCCAGCTGGAGTGGCTCAGTGGTTGAGTGTAGACTTATGAACCAGGAGGTCAGGGTTCAATTCCCTATCAGGGTACATGCCCAGATTGTAGGCTGGATCCCCAGTGTGTGGTGTGCAGAAGGCAACCAATCAATGATTCTCTCTCATCATTGATCTCTCTCTCTCTCTCTCTCTCTTTCTCTCTCTCTCTTCACCTTAAAATCAATAAAATCTATATATATTTTTTTTAAAAAAGAATGACTCGTGTTTATAAGAAAGTACTTTAAATAATTATGTTTAATGCCAGGGCTGACCAGCAGCCCCTGAATGATGGATGAACAGATTACTCAGACACAGTTTGACTGTGCAAGAGAGGGCTAAGTGGCCCCTGGCTCTAGTGTCCAGGGCAGCCTCTATTACCTGCCTCATTAGGCCTTTATTGAAATTTTTATCTTTAGATAAAATCAGTAGGGTGAATAATCTTGGGAGGACACATGTTTACATTGTACTCTAAGCAAGGGCCTCCAGGGATTAAGCATAAGGATTATAGTAAACACTCGGGGGTCTGCATGTGCACAGGCTTGTTTGGAAGGGTCAAGGAATAATTAGGGGCACCGCCTTTGACACTCCCCTAAGTCTCCCCAAAGTCAGAATTCTAATAAACAGAGCAGGTGGCCTTCCACACACTTCCTTTTTATCAGAATGTCCTCCTTACAAACTTTCCAACCAAGTCTCGTGTGCTCCCCAACAGTTTAAGATTAATTTTTAAAAGAAAATAATTCCATTCAAAATAGTATAAAATAATAACACAGTTTGGAATATGTTTAATAAAAGAAGTATAAGACCTGCACAATAAAAGACATAAAACATTACCAAGGGAAATGGTGCCCCACAAGCATTATCTGGCCCAAATGTTAATAGTTGAGAAACAGAGGTTGAGAAAATTGTTCCAAGGGGCTAGTTTGGAGCTAAAACCTGAATGACAAGGGGCCAGTTATGCAAATATCTGCGAGGAGAGTAATTCAAGGAAAGGGAACAAACATAACACAAGTCTGATAGGGGAAAGGAGCCCACTATTGAGAAAGCACAGAACACATTGCTAGTCTGGCGGGAAAGCAACAAATGCTGGGAGTGAAGGACAAGATAAAACGACAAGAAATAGGGAGGGACCAGATTCCAAATAGCTCAGAGTCATGTATGAAATGTTCATGTGGTTGAGCGGGTTTTCAGCTGGCTGAATGAAATTCAGATACACACAGCACTCCCGGGTTGGAAGATGGCCAGCAGCATCGCTCTTCTCTTGGCTTGGTCCCCTTAGTATTTTTATCCTTGGCTCAGATGAGGACAAAGAAAGCCTGTTATCAAATCTGTGGCTGACAACAAGCTCCAGGAGATAACGAATACAGGGGGTGACAGAATCAGAATTCAAAAGCATCTTGATGGGCTGAAACGGTGGGTTGAGTCTAAGAAGATGACATTTAATAAAGATAAATGTGATATCCTGTCCTTAGGTCAGAAAGCATATGGTTCAAAGGAGTAAGGGAGAGGCTAGTCTGAACAGCAAATTGTGTTAAAATGTTAGAGACTTGTTAGCCAACTGCAAGATTAATGTGAGTCAGCAGAGTGATGGAGTCGCCATGGAAGGCACCATAGACCTCAGATGCATTCATCAAAATTTAGTGCCCATAACCAACAAGACCTCACTCTATCTCTGGAACCCTACCGACATATCACACCTGCAGGAAAAAAAATTGAGGATGAAGGATCTTGAAATTGATGCATATTTCACTTATAAAATGATGACCTGAATTCACCTATTAGATGGTCAGTGGTATTTATGAGGAATGAGATTTATTTGGAGGCAATAGGCTTGAACTTAGATCAGTTGAAGGTAAATGTAAGTGGACATTTAGAGTGAATATTGAAAAAATATTTTTATTTAGTAATCGTTGCCCCTAAATTCAAGATGATGAGTTCCTCCTCCTCCCTGGAAGTTTGCAAGCAGAGGCTGGAGGAATGTGCTTCAAGGAAAATGTCTAAGGAACCCACACATGAGCACTGGAGGATTCAGCAGGGCCCTTCTATTGTCTAAGAGTTTATTATTTAGTAACTGGCTTATAAATATTAAATGGCATTTTTTGTTTGTTTGTTTGTTTTTTGTTAATCCTAGCCCAGGGTTATTTTTTTTTCCCAATGGCTTTTAGGGACAGTGGGAGAGAGAGAGAAAGACAGAGAGAAACATCGATGTGAGAGAAACACATGGATTGGTTGCCTCCCTCCTGCACAAGCCCCGACCAGGGCCCTGGCCTGGAAGGAACCTACAACCAAGATACACGCCCTTGATTGGAATAGAACCCAAGACCCTTTGGTCTGAAGGCTGACGCTCTATCCACTGAACCAACAGGCTAGGGCTGAGCTGCATTTTTAAAATTATTCAGAGCTCAGTCTTTTTACCCATTTACAGGCAAAATGCATTTTGTAAAAAGATATTAAATGCAAACAAATGGTGGAAGCCAGTGTTCAGCAAATAAACTTCTACAAAATGTTTTGTTGCAAACACATCTTGTTTTGTTGCATTGTTTGTTGTTTTTCTCTCAAGCCTATTGTGGTTTGGACAAAGAGGTCTGTTTTCAGAGACCTTTTAAGTGGGGCTAATGCTTCTTATTCACATTCTTCATCCTGTTCTAAGGAGGATGTGTTTAGAGAATTTGATTTGAAAAAAATGCTGTGCATCACTTAATCCAGCATCTGAGCTGGAAAGAATGAGTTTGTTTCTTTCCCTGGTGAAAAAGACCTTCACAGGTCACTTGAGACAAATCACCTGGGAGCCACAATTCTTTCTGACTTACAGAGAAATGCCAGGGCCATGGGTGGGAATTAAACACCCAAGCTTGTCCGGTCACCTATTAGCAATTACAGCCACCAGTGTGTCTTTGTAGAAGGTTAAACACTGTAGAGTTAAAATTAGCTTCAAGAGATGTGGTCTTGTACTGTTTTGCTTTCATTATTATGTCTATCAAGAGTTTGAGGTTATGGGGGGAAAAGATGACAAAGTGAACTCAATAGTTACAATATTCTTCTCACCGAAAGGAAAGTAAGGCAGGTCAATGGAAGTCCTTCATTGTAGCTTATTTAACCTGACACTGGTCTTTATTCAGAATTTACTTAAATTTATTTTGCTGCAGAGAAGATTTTTTAGTTGTGGTCTTGCAGGACTTTTCCATCTGCGGATTTTTTTTCTAAATAAATGAATCCTTCTAGTAAGTTTTGTTACTTAGTTGGATCTTAGGAACTTGTTATTTATTTTTAAGCTAATAAAAACTTTGTCATAATGAAGTCCTTGGGTGAAGTTAGGTTTTATTCAATTCTAAGCACAAATAATATATGAGCTAGATTTTTTAAAGAGGTATGAAGGCTGCCAGATCTTACTACACATTTTTGTCACTATAATTTGCTGTCTTTAATTAATCAATTTTTACTTAATTCTGTGTCTCTTCTAATTTCTCCTTTAGAAATTAAAAAATAAATAAATGAATAAGGTGGCCTGGCCAGTGTTGCTCAGCAGTGGAGCATGGACCTATGAACCAGGAGGTCACAGTTTGATTCCCAGTCAGGGCCTAGGTTGTGGGTTCTACCCCAGCAGGGGGTGTGTGGAAAGCAGCTGATCTATGATCCTCTCTCATCATTGATGTTTCTATTTCTCTCTCCTTTTCCTTCCTCTCTGGGAAAAAAAAAGAAAAAGGTGTAGTTCTAAATTAAATATAAATGTAAATCAGGAATTATCACATAATTGAATTCATGGTTTCAACATTTTCACCTTTCCAAAAAGCTGTGCACAAATGTTCCTAATCCTTTCCATTTCCTCACTTCAGCAAAATGCCCTGCCCCATGTGCACTGACTTCAGAAGGAGGAGGATGGAAAGCGTGATACTGTTGGGCCTCATTCTCCAGCACAATCAACATACATCAGACAACTATGTAAAATAGAATTAATTCTTGTGAACAAAAATTATAATTAGGAAAAAAAATCTATAAAAATAAACCTGCTAGGGCATTGCTGAATCTGGTTACAGGGTTTTGATGACTCTGCCTCACATTTCAGAATCTTTAAAAGTATCATTGGATACAGATCCGTTATCTGTACTAATTATTTAGGTTAGAGAAAATGTTCCAAAGCCAAATTTAAGTAAATGCATGTCGTTTTTAGATATTCTGAATGTATTCATTTCCTGGAGCTACCATAGCAAAGCACCATGAACTGGATGGCTTAGAATGCCAGAAATGTATGGTCTCACAGTTCTGAAGGGCAGAAGTCTGCAACCAAGGTGTCAGCAGCGCCATACATCCTCTCTCTGAATGCACTAAGGATGGATCTGCCCCAGGCCTTCTAGATTCCAAGATTCTGGTAATGTCTTGGCTTATGGCAACATAACTCCAACCTTCACATGGCATGGTTTTTTATAAGAACGCCAGTCACATTGGATTAGGAGCCCACCATAACGATCTCATCTTAATTTACTAATTACATCTGTAACAACGCTATTTCCAAACAAAATCACATTCTCAGGTACTGGGAGTTAGGATTTTAACCTATACATTTTTAGCGGACACAATTCATCCTATCACACTGACTTGTAAGAACAGATGCTAGCTCAGCCTTCTAGAAGCTGGCTGAGCAAGGAGGCAGCAGGCTCTGGAAAGGAGTTTTCTTCTTGGGGTAAAATGAGAGCAGCATAAAGAACAGCTTAGCTCTCTCGTGTTTTTATTCTTTGTAGTTTGAGGACACGGTGCTTAAAGCTGCCACAGCTGTCTTCCCACCATGAAGAGGGCTATCAGTACAAAGGCTAAGCAAAAAATGGAAAATGCTAGCACCCAATGTGTAGCCACTAAACCAAACCTGGGGTGCCCACCTTTCAGGCTTTTGTCATGAATCACAAATACACATAGCATTTCAGCACCTTTTATCTGAGCACCAAACATATGCCAAATAATAGATTTTGCTATAAGTCTCCATGTCCCCTTTTTCCTGGGACTACTGACCTTTCTTAGCTCCGTTTAGATAAATGTGTTGCCCTTCCCAGTATGGACTCCACAAATAAGCTCTCATTAAGGTCCTGCTCCTTTTTGCTCCTTTTCATTTTCATCATCGGTATTCCATTTCCTACCTTTGAATTATAGAGCATCCCAGAGCCTAGCATGGGAGACTCACAAAAAGTTCACTGTAGCTAATATCACAGCAATATCATAAGTGGCCTCTTATTTTATTTAGTTCTTCAACCATTCTATAATTGAATTATAACAGAGTGCTTATTGACTTACACATAAATAACAAGTTCCTAAATTCCAACTAAGTAACAAAATTGATGTAAAGGATTCACTCGTTTAAAAATAATTTATAGAAAACAGAATATTCCCTACTACTCAAATTCACTTTCTTCCCAGAACATATTCTATGTAATAAAAGGGTAATATGCAAATTGACCCTAACAGCAGAACCACTGGGAATGACTGGTCACTATGACACACACTGACCACCAGGGGGTAGATGCTCAATGCAGGTGCTGCCCCTTGATGGTCAGTGCACTCCCACAAGGGGAGCTCTGCTCAGCAACAAGCCAGGCTGACGGCTGCCAGCACAGAGGATGTCCAACTGCAGCTTAGGCCTGCTCCCCTCTGACAAGTGGACATCCCCTGAGGGTTCCCAGGCTGCCAGAGGAATGTCTGACTGCCAGCTTTGGCCCGATCCCCTGGAGTGCAGACCTAAGCTAACAGGTGGACATCCCCTGAGGGGTCCCAGACTGTGAGCGGGCACAGGCTGGGCTGAGGGACACCCCCAGTTGCACAAATTTTTGTGCACCAGGCCTCTAGTATTTATATAACACAACTTAGAATTTCATTATATGGAATACTGGGCTTTGTTTTGTATTTATACGTAGGAATGTATATGTCTCACCAATTACACAATCATCTTGATCTTAGGAACTATGTCATACCTTTCTCAGTCATAGTTTCCAATGTAGGATGGGATAGATTTAAAGCAAGCAAAAGATTTATGGAAATTTAAAAAATAATTATCAAAAGGTATTGCTTCCTAATATCTGTTTTTTTTGGAACTTAGTAAAATCTTCCTGACATAATTAACATCATAACTGGAATTCAAAGACTGAATTGAAAATGAGCTGTTGTTTTATTTCTCCTAAGTATAGACATTTAAAGGCTGTTTTTTTAATTTTATGCTTCCATATTGAGCATAGAGCAAGGTTCTTCTGTTCCCATCACTATGGTAACAAAGTGAAATTGCTTATATAATAATTATTTATTCATGGCCTTGCACCATAAATTGGATCAAGCTCATTAAAATCCAGGAATTCTGATTGCTAAATACAGATATCCCAATGTAGATTGTCAACTCAATGACTAATGTGATTAAAAGGAATTTAATACTTGCATATATTTATGCTGAGGAGAGAAGGGGTTGTTTGGAAATTTCTGAACTTTCTACAAGCAAATAAAGCCATTTTCAGACATTTGCTCATGAGATAACAATGATCCACTGGATTCAAGGGCTATATATTCCATTAAGAAAATGCCAAAATGAATTAAACCTTAAGCAAACTATCCACAAAGCACAGGTGAGAAATGTAATTTTTAGGTTACAGTGTATAAAAACTTTATTAATGGATCCTGTAATGATAGTGAAATAAACTAAAATATATAAAACAGAATGCATAGTGGGCATAAAATTTTAATATTATATATAATAAAAGTCTAATATGCTATGTATCCAGTCTTCCAGTCCTCCATTCAACCAATCCAAGTGTAATATGCTAATGATATGCTAAAGCCGCTCAACTGCTTCTCTGATGTGCACTGACCACCAGGGAGCAAACAGTTGACTGGTCAATCAGTCACTATGACATGCACTAACAACCAGGGCACAGATGCTCCACCCGGTGGGTTAGCTTGCTGCTGGGGTCCAGCAGATCCAGACTGAGTGAGATGAGCTGGACCTGCCCTGGAACCCTCCCCGGCTGGCCAACTTCCCAAGTTCTTCCCTGGCCCTGATCATGCACCGGTGGGGTTCCACGGCCTGGCCTGCACCTTCTTGCCATCTGGGACCCCTCGGGGGATGTTGGAGAGCTGGTTTTGGCCCAATTCCTCAGGCATAAAAGGCTAACATGCAAATGGACCAAATGGGGGAACAACAGGTGGCTATGATGCATGTTAACCACCAAGGGGCAGACAATGCAGAAGCTGGTCCCTGGTGATCAGTGCTCTCCCACAGGAGGAACGCTGTTCAGCCAGAAGCCTACCTCACAGCTGGCGAGCAAAGAGGCATATATTGATGCATACCCTATATGTGAAGGGTTTGTATATGTGTGTATGTGTCTGTACATGCATTTATACACTTGTGAGAAGAAGAGACTGAGAAATTTAGAGAGAGAGAATAATGATCAATTTGTGTAGAATAGGTTACAAAATAATATTTAAAAATAATTACAAATGCATATTTGTAGGACACATTTCTGAGGTCTATTGCCCTCATTATGAGCAAACACCTAGGAGCCTTGATTTTTGGTTGGGAAACTGCTGTAGACATAAATAGTCAAGGACAAGGCAAGCAGAGAACTAGATTTTTCTTACGTAAGAATGTCTTAGATCTTCAGGTTCTGATCTCTCAATGTTGCCCAGCCATGGATGGGCAGTTAGAAAACAACCTAAATGCCCATCCATAAGTGGATAAAGGGTGGTATGTATATATACAATGGAATATGATTTGGCCTTTAAAAGAATATCATGGTTTATGCAACAACAGGGATGAACCTGGAGGAAATTACACTAAGTAAGCAATGAACTTATACACATACTAGAGGCCTAGTGCACAGGTTCATGCACCAGTGGGGTCCCTCGGCCTGACCTGCACCCTCTCATAATCTGGGACCCCTCAGGGGATATCGGAGAGCCAGTTTTGGCCCAATCCCTGCAGGCCAAGCTGAAGGACCCCACTGGTGCACAAGGCTGAAGGACTGCACCTGCAGGCATTGGGCTAAAACTTGCTCTCCAACATCCCTCAAGGGGTCCTGGATTGCCTGAGAGCACAGGCCAGACTAAGGGACCCCACCATGCATGAATTCATGCACCAGGCCTCTAGTATGCATATAAGATATTTGGTAAATCTCCCCCTTTCCCTCTGAGATTCACAGTCTGTTCCATGTTTCCATGCCTGTGGTTTCGGCTCCTGCGTTGAGTGTCTGCCCCTGGGTGGTCAGTGCACATCATAGCTACCGACCGGTCAATAAATCTCCTCAATGATTTTCAGAAACTTGGCTCTCAGAACTCCAGGCAAAGTCAATCACTCAAATTGTCACCCACAAGATCCTTTTTGCACTCACCTCCAAGTGATCCTGGAGCTTAGAAAGAAAATTCAAATATTCCTTATGTCCTCCCCACTCTTGCTACCAGCTCTCCAGGTATACTAGACAGTTACAAAGAGATATTCCATTTTCTTTGCCATATTAAACATTGCATTTATTTTATTATTTTAATGAAAGTCATATACTCACACACCTTGCATGATGAATGAAGATGTAATAAGTAAAAAATAGGAATGAGCAGAAATTAAACAGCACCTTGTGAATTGCTTTGAGCTACTAGCTTTGAGCTGTAAATGCAAATTATTATTATTGCTGAGCCATATTCTGCCAAATGTTTTTACTGTAATATGACTATTAATTTAGAATATAGTATATTGTCACTGAATGTGCAACAACTAAACATTTTTAAATGTTCATTATAAAAACCAAAGCCCATTATGGCATTGCCACTATGTTTTGAAAATGCACATTCTAAAATTATTTTCCTCTGATTTATAACCTCAAATTATACCTTTAAAAAAATACCCAATTGAATCCTAGCTGGTTTGGCTCAATGGATAGAGTGTCGGCCTGTGGATTGAAGGGTCCCCAGTTTGATTCCAGTCAAGGGCATATGTCTGGGTTGCTGACTTAATCCCCTGTAGGGGGCATTCAGAAGGCAGCCAATCAATGATTCCCTCTCATCCTTAATGTTTCTATCTCTCTTTCTTTCTCCTACTCTCTCTGAAATAAATAAAAATATATTTTTAAAAAATGACCAATTGAGTATTATTCTAATGATAATGAAAACAAATATTGAAGACACCTTTTTCCAAGATCCTAAATATTTTCTTTCCCAATCATATTAACTTGCTGCCACTCCATGTAGTTGTGTGCATGTGTGTGTGCGTGTGTGTGTTTCACAGATAGATGACCAGGGCTACATACCTAGAGAGACTTACTTGATCCTAAGGTGATAGGAATTTCTCAAAGATGATATCAAGGGGGAGTGATTGGGGGAACAGGCACCACATGAAGTATAGAACAACCAAAGCAAATACAACCTGTCAAAGCTTCTAGACTCTCATGGCTTCTAGGCTCTCATAGCACAGTGGGAAGGATCAGTCTGAAGGCAATGAGAGCAGTTGATTGTAGAAAATTGTCTGTTATAGGCATGGACTATGGGAGTACAGAAAAGTTAGTTTATGAAAAGGTTCACCAGAGAATGGCCTGATGCTAGATCTTGAAGAAATTACTAAAAAGAGAAGAGTCAGAAAGGGAACAGAATACACACAAACTCCCTTGTAGGCTTAGAAAATTGCAAGGACTGACATAGGCCTGGAGAAAATGTTTTCATGAAACTGAACATTAGAGAACCTAGAATGCCCGATTTATGTTACGTGCTTTATCTTGAGGAGTTGTTCAAGAGCTTTTAAATAAAGTTCAAAATAATCCCACATAATTTTTAGAAGGAAAATGGGGGATGAAGGCTTGTGGGAAAAATGGAAAGTTTTAAGGATTCCAAGGAGGCTTATTTTCCTGGTAACTGAGGTCACATAGAATTCAGTGCAGCAATGCTGAGCAAGCAAGCAAAAGGAAGCAGTGATTGCAAATGTACTGAGACAAATTCTATCCACTCACCAAGCAACGGATCCTATCCAACTACTTGGTGACCTGTGTGGATGCTTACTACTCTGGAGCAGAGAGAACCTGCAATGTGAGTGAGCAAGACAGTGGCTCAACTGCCAGTCAGGCCATTTAACTCTCATTTGATTGCCCAGGCTTATCATTCCTCTTCTAGTTCATCATTTTTATATTATGTGGTAGCCATTGACCAAAAATGCGGTGAACACTTTGTTAGTAATCTTTACCTGTTTTTATTGTGTTCTCTGATTATAGAAATATAGAACCCAAATAACTGTTAAGCAAATGACACACCATCAATCACATGAATTGGTCACACAGCCAAAGCCAATTTTGTGATTTTTGTGTTGGAGCACTGATCTTCAAAGGTGTTAAAAATAGAAATATGCTAAAGTGTGAGACTTCCTCTAATATTGGAAGTTGTTAGATTAATCCATTACTAAAAAGAAAGAAAGATGATAGCTCCATTATGGAGAGCTTATTAGTGGTTGGTAGTTTGGAGTCAGGGATATTGACTGAGACCCTGTGGAACTGAAACTGCCACCATCATAGCATTTCTTAATTTTGCTTATGAAGTGATTAATATTGACGAAAGGAGGAAAGCAGCAAATTCATCGAGTTATATTTCATCTCCTTCTGACACAACGTAAAGAGTGTTAGTTAGTGAAATATTATTTCCACAACTGTTATCAAGTAGTCCTGTGTCTGTTTGTGTCATGGATTATATCATGTTCTGACACCTAGAACCAGAATTTAGGTAGTATTCACGGTAACAGAGAAATGCATTCATATTAACAGATCATGAATATGTGATTGTACATAGAAAATTTCTACCCAGGCGAGGTTTTTGCTTTCAAAGGATATTTTAAAAATACATTCACTGCAGCTGGGTTTGAGAGTTACTGGGGCAGGGTCTGAAGCAACTCGGGGCAGTAAAATATTTTAAGTAATGGTGGGTTAAGGCTGATTAACAGCCTCTGGAAACATGCATTTAATTTTGCTTTGTGAATAAAAGAATATGAATGAATCTTCCTCACCACAGTCTCTAAAGATATTTTAAAGAAACTTTTGCCAGAGGGGATCAACACCATCGCACAGATTTTTAGCAACAGAAACTGGGTACAAAGAGATAGATCAATGGGAGAATAGTAATAAAGTCTGAATAATCTGGCAAAAAAATTATTTTATGTTGAAGTCTGCATGTCAAGCAAAGAGAGACCAAAATAATTAGCCTCTGGCTCTGCTAATGAGAAAAGAGAAAAGGAACATAACATTAACTTGGGATGGCACTGATACATCTGATAAAGGGTTAATATCTAAAATATAAGGAACTTATTCAACTTAACAAAAGGAAGACAAACAATCCAATTAAAAAATGGGCAAGGACCTAAATAGGCCTTTCTCCAAAGGGGGCATACAAACATGAAGAGACATATGCAAAAGTGCTCAAAGTGGACTAATCATCAAAGTGATGCAAATTAAAATGACAACAAGGTATTACCTCACATGTGTCAGAATGGCTACCATCAACAAATCAACAAATGACAAGTACTGGCGAGGATGTGGAGAGAATGAAACCCTAGTACACTGCTGGTGGGAATGCAGACTGGTGCAGCCACTATGGAAGACAGCATGACGTTTCCTCAAATTAAATATGAAACTGCCATTTGACCCAGGAATCCCACTTCTGGGAATATATCCTGAGAAATCTGAAACACTGATAAAAAAGAATGTATGCACCCCTATCTCATAGCAACAGAATTTACAATAGCTAAGATCTGAAAACAGCCCAAGTACCCAAGTGGATGAATGAATAAAAAAACTGTGGTACATTTACACAATGGAATACTATGCAGAAGTAAAAAAAGGGATGCCTTACCCTTTGAGACATCATGGAGGCACTGAGAGAGTATTATGCTGAGCAAAATAAGCCAGTCAGAGAAAGACAAGTATTACACGGTCTCACTCATATGTGGAGTCTAATGAGCAAGATAAACTGAAAAACAAAATAGATTCAGAGTCATAAAGCATGGAACAGACTGGAATTTCAGAAGGAAGGGTGGGGATGGGTGGGGGGAGATTAAGAACTTGTATGCATTTATGCATAACCCATGGACACAGACAGTATGGTGGTGAAGGTCTAGGGTGGGCTGTGGGGGTGGGAAGCAATCAATGCAGTGGGGGGAAAGGAGGACATATGTAATACTTTCAAAAATAAGGATTTTAAAAAAATTGAATGTTTTTTTTTGTACCATTATTTGACAATAGAGTATTTCTTAACTGAGATTAACAAATCAAATAGACAGTTTTTATCTTTGCATCTCAGTTTCACAGACCAAGTTAAGGTGCTTATTATTAAAGTTGTCTGCTAAAGGCAGTATTCATATGCCCTGAGTCCTATAGACATTGATCTGTTTAGAATGACTTCATTAATGCTACACCCATTCACCCGTAGCCAGGACTGACTCATTTACACTGAGATTCTGACTTGGGGCTTTTAAATGTGTCCATATTCCTAACAGGATTGCAAATTCTAGCTCTGGAGTTGGCCATAGTCTGTCTTCTAGCAAAACTTCTTCTGCTTAACATATTTTCAATTATTCGTGTGCCTGTCTGTTTCTATCCAGTAAGTACTATATAGGTCATTGCAGTACTGGGAATAAATCTGTATCATTCTTCTCACCCTATTTCCCTAATATATAACACCATAGTTTGCCTACAGTAGGTGCCTAGTAAAGGATGCTATTTTTTTGGAGCTATATCTTGCAGAACTTCTCTTCCCCATGACTTGGGTCTGATATATCATCAGTTCATTGATAATTGTTAGTAGGAACCTCACCTACTCACACTCAGATATGCTGGTGAGTTCAGAGTAGCTGCCAGAATTGCACAGAGTGAATAGCTACAGGGTTTAACTTTAAGCACTGCTGCCTAATTACTTCCCTGCAAGCACTGTTACTTCCCTGTTCAGCTTTCTCAGCCATTATTTTCCCATCATGTAGTTATCAGGTTTTTCTGTAGGTTGACAGGATTACCATGTGCCAAGAGAAGATGAGGTCAGGATAATTAAATGGGCTTATTCAACCATGAATATGTGCAATGATATCACTATAATCATGGTATTATCTAATATCATTGCCCTTATTTTCAAACACTTGTATTTTTACTTCTAATCTGCTCTGTGCTGCTGTTTAATCTTTTCTAGTTTAAAAGGCCCCAGAAGTTATAGATTAGCAGAGTGGGAGATTTCTCTTCATGGAAATAATTTTCTCCAGCTAACCCAATATTCTCAAAAACAATGACCATTAAAAGCTCTTCTCATAGGCATCTGCCCAAGATACAGTTATAGACCTTTAAAGTCAGCGTTTTCTTTAAACAAAACTGATATTTTAGCAGGGCTTCAAAACCACAGTGACTCATCAACTACTGGAAACTCAGACCCTACTGACTTGAAAGTCTGTGGCAGAAACCTGCAAAGCAAGAGGCCTGCTGCCACCTCCTGCTTCCCAGAGCCCTAGATTCTCTTAGGAAAGACCCTTCCTAATGGTCTTTTGTAAGTAAGACCCTTACTTATTTTGTAAGTAAGATCCATATATTGTTTAACCTCTGAGTTAAACAATATATGGTGCTACAGTTGTCTGGGATGTGCACTCATACCAAGTCTTTATAAATAATCAATAGAATACTAAAGTCTAAAGAACTTTTTTTTCCAATCTGTGTATTTAATTGGAAGCTAAAATGGTTTCCTTGTCTTCATTGTTTTGTCTCAAACTCCAAAGGACAAAAAGAAAATATTTGTGCTAAATACTGTGCACACCTAAGTAAGGCTTTGGCTATTACCTTGTATTAGGTAAATACAGGAAGCCAACGGGGGTCAACTTCACAATGCTACTATGGCCCATGATGGAGAGATCAGGCTTGGAGCCATCTTCATAGACCCATTGTTCAAGGAGGACTTTGGAAGTAACAGCAGAACTCTGATGGAGACAGTCTATATGAAAGTACCTCCAGATGCCACCGCACTGAGTTTTGATGTTTTAAGTAGCCAGCTGATAGTGTCGTGGAAATTACAAGTAGAGATTCTCAGTGTGACAATTTACTTACACCCAGAGTCTTGCTTAGTGAATAAAAAAGGTTTTGATGAATAGAAATCTACCTGTATAACGATGTCAACTCAATAGGCATGCATTAGTTATTTCCGGTGGGGAGAAAAGACTAGTGTTACATACAACCTGAAACCTTTCTCATCTTCCCTACAGCCACTAGCAAGTATGGCTAACATCTGTGAGGATAACAACTTATATTGTTTCTCTATCTCTAATGGAAATTGCATTCAAGTCAAATTTATTCAAGACGGGTGTGGTGTTAGAATAAAGGGGAGACGAGTGCCCTGTCGCCTGAATGTTCTGCCCTGCTGCTTGAAGCAGAGATCTCTTGAGGCTCCTAAGGGCTTTGTTACTCATGATCATTGCCCAACTCTGACAGGGCAGCAGCAAGGGAGACTATTCACAAGTGTTGCTCTTTCATTGATATCCATTGCTGCTTTTCCCTGGGGCTTCCTGCTTGAAGTGGCTCTGGGGGGCCTGTCCTACTTACAAGCCAACTTCCTGGTTTCTCTTCTTTTTCAAATTCAGGTACATTTTACTAGTTCTTGCTGCTGATAATAAAGGAATACATATTCCTTAAAATCTTTAATTGAGTGCAGGGGAGTACAAGAATAACTTAAAATACCTTACAACTCCACTGCCTAGCACTAGCCACCACTATTCTTAGGTCGATCCATATAAAATTCTCAATATTTGACTGTTTTGACCTACGCATACATAGAATATTATTAAACCAGTTTTATATCGTTTAATTGCATTTTCATGCTTAGATGCACACACATTTTTTTTACAACTGAGTTCATACAATATACAAATATACATTATGATAATGTGGAATAGGCAGCAATATATATATATATATATATATATATATATATATATATATATATGTAATGTCTTAGTTGACATTATTAGGCTATTATGTTTGAAGTTTTATACATACAGCTCTCTGTAGGATTTATACAGCTATATGTAATGATTAATTTAAAAGAAACTTGCAATCAATTCCAAAGAATCATGAAATGCTAGAGGTGGAAGGAGGCTTAGAGATTCTACCTAAAATTGTCAAATTTGAGTTTTACTAGTCATCACTTTATGTTTAATTTTAAAAACACATATAAGTCCACATACATATTCAAGTGCAATGATATTTAGCACCTTGTGTTTAAGAAAAGTCCATTTAATCTAAAGCATTAAACTTGGAACTTCCAAATCCCACCATTGAAACACAGAAAGCCAATAATATTCTAGGTATCTGTAATTTACAGCTAACAAAATAAACAAGGATTTGTGGGATTTCAGTCCAAATGTCTCATTTCCATTTCCAATTTTGTGTGCTTAAGATAGTTTTTCCTAAAGTTACATATATACAGTTGCAAGTATGAATGGGTCTAAATAAATGCCAATCAATAGAGTCTCACTTGTTGCAGAATCAAATAAAATGTTCTGTTGAATTTGTTGCACACTCTCAATTGTACTTGCATAGGATGAAAAAAAAATAACTTTTTTGCTAGTAACTCTTCTACTAAATTCTGTACTTTTGAGCAGGAATATTAATCTCATTGGCTCCTAGTCTCTATTTTTAGTGAAAAGAATTTTAAAGGGTGAAATACCTTAAGAGCAGGTTTAGGAAATTTTAGAAATTAAAGGGTCCATGGGAAAAAGCAGAGAGCTACAGACCTGCAAAGGGTGTATTTCTTTTTTTTTTTTTTTTAATATATTTTTTAATTGAATTTTTAAAAAGGGTGTATTTCTATAAGACAAGGAAGCTGGGAGTAGCAGAAGTTACATTTCATAAGATAAGGGAAATGAGAGTAGCAAAAGGTACACATTTACACATAAAGGGAAGGAAACCCTCATTCAAAGAAAGAGGAAGAAAAGCTCAGAGGGAATAAGAGGACAATAAGGGAGAAGAAGGAGGGAACTCCGATACTTCCTATTAAGACTTGAGCTCAGGAGTTGCCATAGTGACCACATTAGAGGGGAATAGTGACCAATCAGAGGGGATATGAAGGTACAAAGAAACTTTAGCCTTTATAATCTGCAGAAAAAGGAACTCGATGGGACTCTCCCCCCGCCCATGTGGGAGTCTGTGCTTGTTTCTCAATCAATTTTTTAAAATATATTTTATTGATTTTTTTACAGAGAAGGAGGGAGAGGGATAGAGAGTTATAAACATCAATGAGAGAGAAACATTGATTAGCTGCCTCCTGCACACTTCCCATTGGGGATGTGCCTGCAACCAAGGTACATGCCTTGACTAGAATCGAACCTGGGACCCTTGAGTCTGCAGGCCGATGCTCTATCCGCTGAACCAAACCAGTTAGGGCTCTCAATTAATTTTTACCTTTGCTATACCATCCTCCATCCGTGGTTTCATTCTTTAACTCCAAGGGACAAAGAACTGGGAAAAGTCATCCTGCCCAGGGGAACTCTGCATATTTTCAGTCCAAATTTACCATTTCATATGTGCAACAGAAAATTTGCACTAAAGTGATATCTAAAGATAATTTTGGCTTAAAAATAATTTGAACTTTGAGTCAAACATATTTGGACTAAACTTTTTTATACTGTGGGGGTCTTTTGAAAGAAGTGAGGTGACATGAATTCAGTGCTTAGGAAAAGATCTCCACATTATAAGAATAGAGGATGGAAATCCAATTTGAAGCAAAATGGGCAAAAAAAAAGAAAAAAGAGTTAAATCCTTGTGAAAATTGCTCACTCCATAGCTTACAGACATTTGATGGTTTTATTTCACGTCTATGAACTACGCTACAGAAACATTGTTCATCTTCAACTAACACTAGCTTACATTGCTCTTTGAACTCACATTGAATTCTCTTATGATGCTTTAAACAGTTTAGAAGTTAGAGCATTGCTTATGAAATTCTGATGACCATTGCATGATGTTACCAAAGATTGTGGTTTTAGTGCATAAAAAAAGATGGAGAATTTTAAGAAGCTAAGAGAACCTGAAAAGATTATTGGAATGTATTAGAATAGGAACAATAATTAGTAGGCAAACTGTAGGGTGCTTTGAAGCCATGTCAATTCTCCCTGCATACAAGAAGGCACATCTACATGGGAGGAAGCTGGATTTTAAAGCAATATTCTAAGTTGGACTTTCTAAATGTTACAGAACAGGTCATCTCCCCGGCCCTCTCAAACTCCTAAAGAACAGATTAAATATTCCAACAAAACTATCCTATTTTGTCTGGTTGTATCTGGTTGGGTTTGAGATATGAGGTCCCTTCCATGTACATTGAAAAGTTGATATAAGCAAAGAAACCAACCAAACAAATAAAAAACACAACCAACAACTCATTTTGTCACATTCTTTTTCCCTCCAAAAAATAAATATAAAAAAGTTGTCTTTTATATTTTATACTAGGAGCCTGGTGCACAAAAATTTGTGCACTGGGGCAGTGGGGGGGGGGGTGTTTCCTCAGCCCGGCCTGTGCTCTCTCACAGTTTGGGACCCCTCTGGGGATGTCCACCTGCTGGTGTGCCTGGCCAGCCTGGGTGAGGGGCCAATGTCTGTTTGCAGGCTGGTCAAGCTCCCCAGTGGAGACCCTCACCCCAGGGGGTGTGGCAAGCCTGGATGAGGGGCTAAGGGCAGTTTTCAGCCTGGCCACAGCTCCCACTGACCCTCTGGGCCATTCACGCTGGCCACCCCATAGGCTTCCCAGGAGGGGGCATGGGGTCCCCCGGCTGGTCCCGTCCCCCCACCCCCCCAGGCTTCTCCCCCCAGGAAGCCCATCAGGTGGAGCTTGCCACCCCATAGGCTTCCCAGGAGGGGGCTGCGGGGTCCTGCCGGCTGGTCCCCGCTTCCCCCGGAAGGCTTCTCTGCCTGGGAAGGCATCAGCTGGCCCAGGGCGCCAGATGCCTTCCCAGGACCCAGGCTCCCAAGATGGCGGAGCCCGGGGCTGCGGCCTCCGCCATCTTGGCTAGGCTAATTTGCATCTGATTGGCTGGTGGGCGTGGCTTAGGCCATTCTGAAGAAGCGGTTAATTTTAATATTACACTTTTATTAGTTAAGATGCTGTGTTTGCCAGACTCCAAGATGGTTCCTAGTGATTCCTACCAGCTATTCACACCCCGGGTAAGTCTCCATGGCTTCAACGTTTATGAAGATGTCCTTGTCCACTTAGTACCTTACCTCCTCTTCCTCCATCCTATCTTACAAAGTAACTCAGACATTTATCTTCTAGACATTGGAACCACCAAAAAATCATTTATCTCAGAAGTCTTTATTTTAAATATTCTGCCACCTGACCTTCTTGATACATCCAATTCATGGATTCAAATGCTTTTTGCTAGTCCATGAACCTATCCACTCCTCACTTTCTTATCTGCCCCATAATCTATACTCTAGCTGGAAAACATGATAGTTCTAAAATACATTTCAGATCATTTTATCTCTTTTTAGTGTCCCATGCTTTTTTTACTATAAACAAAATAGTATACATTCCTGTCTCCAAACTTGTTATCCTTAAAACATTCTTCTAAATGCATTCTTAAAACATTCTTCTATCTTCTTTCTCAAATATGTAAAAGAATACTAACAAGTAAATTAAATACCCATCTAGAAAGCTAGACTGATCAGATAATTTGTAGCAGTTCTACATTATAACTCAAATTTCTTAATTCCAACATGATTCCATTATTTCCATTTTAAACCACCTTTCAGTTCACAGTTGAAAATTACAGAATCGAGGAAGGCAAATACCACCCTCTAGTTTGTGTTTTCTTTAGAATTCATTTGCAATCATACATCTGTTTATTTTGAAGGGTCTTTTGCTGAGTATTTTATGTTTGACTTCGGTATCCCTAATTCTTATTGGGAAATTAAGTAATAGAAAGAAAGCAAAACTACTCATTTTTGCTTTCATGAAATGCTGTTAGGAAGTTGCTCTGTTTCAGATAAATAGCAGCTGTTATTAATTTTTCTTTAAAATGGCTTAGCAACCCCTATAGTTTGCTGAATTTAAAAGCAATGGCTCTGGTTAAAAGTGCAGTGTCTCTATTAGATACTTAACTGTTAGTAACAATTCAGCTGCAGAAGCGATCTCATCCTAATGACTGTAACATGAAAACAGCTTGGCTTCTCCAATACAGGATACAGGCATTAATTGTGATAACTGGGTACACCTCACTGTATTGACACTCTTCTTACCGTGATTTATTGGGTACTAACTGCACATTTGTGGGATGCTAATTTCTATTTGAAAGGGTATTCTATTTCAGTTCAATGGCATTTGTATAATCTCTTTTATTCTATGGTAGGGATTATATTCTACTTTCAAAACTCTTTTGATGGTCCAATATTTTCTCTTACTGCCTCCTGCACCCTATGAAAAGCAAACATAAGGGTACCTTGAAGAACTGAATGAAGCTGATTAGACTGAGTCTCTTCTAATGGTTGAGATTAAAATTCTCTAAATAAAATTTTAAAGATTATAAAATTCAAGTTTCAGGTTTTCTCAAGAGATTTTTAAGTCAAACATTATTGAATAACTAGAGGTGCAGTGCACAAAATTTGTGCATGGGTAGGGTGCCTAGGCCTGACAGGTGATCTGAGCCAATTGGGCAGCCAGGGCCTTCCTTTGTTTCGTGCTGCCCTCCCCTCCCCCCCAATGGTCAACACACATCATAGCAAGCAGGCAAACTCCAGATCACTGGAACTATCGAGGGGACAATTTACATATTAGCCTTTTATTATTACTGAATAATGTTACTTTACAGTAGACAAAGGATAAGTAGTGTGTAATATCTTTCACTTTTCCATTCCTGGATGCTTATATAGAGAAAGCAATATTTATGGCAAAATATTTGAAACACTAAATGCAGTATGTTCTGTAAATCTGCTTATGGCCTCATTGTGAACAATTGGAAGCCAAAAGATGGAAGGAAAAGGGTAGATGATATTAATTAGGAGGAAACTAAAGGTAGGCTTTGTGGCTATGACAAGGCTTAGGAAAAGAACCAAGCTCTCTGTCTTAATTTATTTCTACTTAATGTTTATATGTGTTGCTCTTAAGTAAAATGAATCCCTTGCCAAGGGAGAGTGAAAATCAGAAAAACAGTTTTAAAAACTGGATAAAAATACATCTTCAAGTGATGCTCAAATCATCTTAACAGTTTCCTAAAAGCATTTTTTTTCTTTTATTGATTTCAGAGAAGAAGGGAGAGGAAGAGAGATATATAAAGACATCAGTGATGAGAGAGAATCCTCAATCAGCTGCCTCCTGCACTAGTGTTTGAACCAGCAGCCAGGGCTTGTTCCCTGACCAGGAATTGAATCATGACCTCATGGTTCATAGGTCTATGATCAACCACTAAGACCCAAGGCCAGACTTAAAAGCATTCTTGACCTCACTTTGCACCAAAAGAATATAGTTTATAATTACTAGATTAGAATACATTAGGAAGATTCGTTAAGAAGGGGATAAACTAAATTCTGTCCAGGAGATTTCAGTTAATAACATAGAAGCGATCCATGATTCAAAAAGATATAAATATATATAGTGACTAGATTTTAGAGGAAACGGTAAAAAACCAGGAAAGAAACCAAAATAGGATAATGTGTTGATATGGACCTAGATTTCTTTTTTCTCATGGGTTTTATTGCCCCTTTGTAATTCTACCACTGGTCAATTCTGTGTTGTGTTTTTTTTTTAAATGTTTTCTTTATTGTTGAGAGTATTACATATATCCCCCCTTTTTTTCCTCATTGCCCTCCTCCATCAACTCATGCCCCACCTCAGGTCTTTACCACAGTAGATTCTTTATTCATTCTCTACAACACCTTCTTTCCTTAGCTCTCACTTCATGCAGCCAACACTATTGTTGCCTATACTTCGGAGTGCAAAGGATTATGACAGTGAGTTCTTTCCCTAATCCTGACTCCTGAGAGATACCCACTTAACATGTAACCTACATTCCTATGACTAAATTTTTCCTTCACTAGATCATCATCATAATTCAAGTTATTTGTTCACATGCAGGAACACTTTATCTATATCCCTTTATACTGGTTTGCTGGATTCATTTCTGCTTCAGTCTCTAAAATGCCAGAAGTTAAGGATCTTGCATAATTCCTCTGCATAGTACCCAGCACAATGCCAGATAACAGGTCCTTCTTAGCACCAGTCCAAGGCAATAACAGCTTCTTTAGAGAGCTAATAGAAACGTCCCATAAGCAAAATGCATATCCTAAAGGGAGAATGAGCTTTCCTCTTTTATAATGTGTGAGAGTAGGGGTGCAGTACATTGTAAACTCCCTTGTAAATTAACAATGTACCTTGTTTACTAGCTTCCAAAAGGATGCCAGATGTTAGGATGAAGGGTTTTTTGAACTTTCCTATTGGGATTAGTGAAATGTAGCATTTGTGAACATTAATTCCTTGCCTTTGTATAACATTTTTACTTCTAAATATTTCATAATTATCACTGTCACATCATTCATCAGGCCAGAGAATGACACTGAACAAGGAATAAAGGAGTTCTTAAAAATAACCCCTACTAGAGCAACTACTAATAATATATAATATATAATATTTATTTAGGACCTTCTAGGTACCAGGTACTGTGCTAAGACATTCCAAAAATTATCTCCTTAATTCATACCATAATTCCAAAGAGACCAAGTAGTAGCCCTCCCTAACATAGTATTTGCAACACACAATGGGGACTCAATCAATATTTTAATGCATGAACATTTTCCTCGATTATACTTGATTTCGTTTAGATTACAAATGAAAATTTGAGGTTTAGAGAAGTTAAGCAATTTACTCAAGTTTGCTTAGCTAGTAAGCAGGTTAGCTGGAAATGAATTTATGTCCATCAAATTCCATGAATAACTTTCTTAACCATCAAGATTTTACCTAAAGTTTCTGAAATTTGGTGACAAAAGTTAGACGAGCACTCAGATAAATTGACACTCATCATCATGCCTTCCTCTGTAACTTGTCTCCCATGATCACATCACTTATCAAAGTGAGATCAGAAACCTTGTCTTATAGCTCTCAGAACAAAGAATTTTCCCCTACTTTCATGTCCTATAAATTTTATAAAACCTCATCGATAACCAGGGGATTAAGAAAAGGCTGATATAAAAACAGATGTTTTGAATTAAAAAGTGTTGAATGATCAAAAAAAAGTAGTTTAATTTCTTCAGTCTGTGAGATAACACCCAGTGCTTTCTGACAAAGCCTTTCTTATGCTGGCTCAGAAGCGAAGATTAGACTCTTTTGCATTTAGCAGTATTTTGGGATCAGAGATAGATTAATGGAAAGTATTGAAATATCCCACTGGTACTAGTCTGTAAGAAGCAAGTAAATACCATAGATATAAATCAGAAACATAAATCTGGTCAATTTAAGTGTTCACTGCAATCCCTTCTAATTGATGAAACATTAGTTCTGCTTCACCTGTTTAAATATAACCCTTATATTTAATACATTTTTTAAATGTCAGAGCCAACTTATCAGTTTGGAGACAATTTTTGGTAGCCCTACACATTTACACAGTGAAGATCCATAACCTCAACTTTGAGATAGTCAGTTGATAGCTTCCTGAAGTTGGTGGTCAGAGCAGTTGGCATTCTGATCAAATAAAGTATGACATAGTACCTACTACCAGGAATATATGACACATTTCAAAGATCTCATTCAATCATTCAACAAATGGATATTGCTCATGTGCTACATGTAAGGTATTGCATGCTAAACATTTGATGAGAAAAAAATACAGTGCATCCTATCAGAGAATCATTGTCACCTCACTAACCACATATTGAGACAGCATTAAGAATCATCTATATGAAAGATGGTCAAGTTATTTCCCTTTCTAGGTCATCCACATTTTAAAATCTAGCCTAGGTTCTCATTTAGACAATTTGTATTTTCAAACATTCAGAACATGGTGAGTTCTTAAAGAATGGTCTATGGAG
>PVJC01026622.1:0-23897 GCA_004026665.1 Murina feae
GGGTCAACGGCCTGCTTGGTGGGCTTCCCAGGCCCTTTGCGGGGCATCAGGGAGCGAGTAAGAGGTGGCAGGGGGTCGGCGGCCTGTTTGGTGGGCTTCCCAGGCCCTTTGCGGGGCATCGGGGAGCGAGTAAGAGGTGGCAGGGGGTCAGTGGCCTTCTTGGCAGCTGTCCAGGCCCTGGAGGGGCATCGGGGAGCAGGAAAGAGGCAGCAGGGGGTTAGTGGCCTGCTTGGAGGGCTTCCCAGGCCCCTTGCAGGGCACCAGGAAGTGGGAAAGCAAGGTGGTGGGACGGGGAGCGGGAAAGAGGCGGCAGGGGGGTCTCGGCCTGCTTGGTGGCTGCCCAGGCCCTTTGCGGGGCACTGGGGAGCGGGAAAGCAAGGCTGCAGGGGCCGGGGTCCTGCTTGGCAGCTCCCCAGACCCCTTGGCAGCACCAGGAAGTGGGAAAGGAAGGCAGCAGGGGACCGGTGAGTGGGAAAGAGCTGGCGGCCTGCTTGGCAGCTTCCCAGGTCCATTCTGGAGATCAGGGAGCAGGAAAAGGCTGGCCTGACCACAAGGCAGGGTTTTCCCTGCTTTCTGGTGGCTGGAGGAAGATGGGCAGTAGGCAAGCTTGGGAGGCAGGCAGCACCCAGCCCTCGTCACAGCTCAAAAAAGAGAACAACATGCACGGGAGGGCAAGAGTCTGAGAGATCAACATAGAGGGGGTGCCTGCTCCAGGCCTTGACGGTGTGCCTGGGGGCAGGCCCCCAGCAGGTAGACACACACAGGAGGACTGCTCTGAGCCTCAGATGCGGCTGGGGGCAGGTCCCCAGTGGTGACACACACACACACACACACACACACACACACACACACACACAAAAGTCGCCTGGCAGACTGGGGCCGTCATAGGACATCCACTGAGGGGTCCCAGACTGTGAGAAGGCATAGGCCGGGCTGAGGGACTCCCTCTACCCCGAGTGCACAAATTTTTGTGCACTGGGCCCCTAGTGCTTTAATAAATAACTATACATTCTCTATTCCCCACCTGGGCAAATATGTTCCTGCAAGTTGAGGTGTTAGGTTGAATTGCAGAGAATATGTGCTTTTATAATTTTGATACTTATTGCAGACCAATAACTCTTGCAAACTGTTCTGTTTTAAAGAATATAATTTACATATTCCATAAACGTTCATATACTTACTTTCATGTATTATACAGTGTCCTCATCAAGAGAAAATATGACCAAATGTTGTGAATTTTACCCATTAGGAAGGTAAAAAAAAAGTCACCTAATTTTAATTTGCATTTATTTTATTATGAATGAGGACAAGTCCGTTCATATGTTGAAGCAGGTATTTAGGTCTATTTCTGGATTCTCTATTCTGTTCATTGGTCTGTATTTTTCAGAATTATGACTCTTTTTTTAAATAATGATTTTATAATTATTTTATTTTTAAATCCTCACCTGAGGATGTTTTTTGCCGTTGGTTTTTAGAGAGAGTGGAAGGGAGAGGGAGAGACAGACAGAAACACCGATGTGAGAGACGCATCAACTGCTTACCTCTCACATGCTCCTGACCAAGGCCAGGAATCTGCAACCAAGGCACATGCCCTAGACCGCCAGAACCAAGCCCGGGATCTTCAATCCACAGGCCAGCGCTCTAACCACTAAGCCAAATCGGCTGGGGCGAAAAGGGTGACTCAATTGAAAAATAAGGTAGAAGGTATAACTGAGCTCTACCACCAGCTAGCTAGCTTAAACGAATCGCTTAATCTCTTTAATTGCTGCTTCTCCGTCTGTACAAAGAGTGTTGCATTTGATGAGTTCGTTTGCTCGATGCCTGTTTGTTACATGCTAGGCTCTGTGCTGAGGATGCAAAGGACATGTCTTCTCTGGCTTGCCGAGAGTTCTCCTTTCATGCCAACTCCTCACATGTCAGAAATCTAGTCAAAGGCACATGCCCAGGTTGCAGCTAGTAGGGGTGTGCGGGAAGCAGCCCAATCAATGATTCTTTCTCATCATTGATGTTTCTCTCTCTCTCTCTCTCTCTCTCTCTCTCTCTCTCTCTCTCTCTCTCTCTCTCTCTCTCTCTCTGTCTCTCTCTCTCCCTCCCTCTTCTTTCCTCTCTGAAATCAATAAAAATATATCTTAAAATAGGTTTATCTCTTAAAAACACAAACAAAGCTTTTAAAAATGCACACATACACACATACATACATATAAAGACTTACGTGGTGACACTTTATTGGGATGGGAAAGCCCAGGACAGCGAAAATTAGGGAAAAAAGAAATGAGGCAAGGAAAGATGTGAGGCAATGCAATGTTGTACTTGTCACCCTGGTCACTGAATCACAAGGAGCTGCAGCTACAGAGAAACACAGGTGATCATTTACCCAGAGTGTTCATGTCATACAGGATTTCTCCAAGAAGCTTATAAGGAAAACATTTCAGAGCAATTCTTACCAGGGAATAAGGAGGAAGCAATTTATCTGCCTACTTTTTTCCCACCTTCTATTGCCCACTTTTGTGTTTCACTCTCCAGAAAGCACACTGCCCTGTGCTTGCAGAGTGCATCCCCAGCCCCTCACTGGTCCTGCCCAGGTGTGGTATTTCATCCAAACCTGGGAGCTGAAGTGTGGCTGGAACACCCACCACAAGAAAAAAAAAGAAGGTCGCAGTCAAGGGGTTCTGAAAAGCACGTGGAGTTTATGTCCAACATTGTGTTAACGAATTCTATGCAAGAGAGTGACAAGATCTGGCACCATTGTAGAGAACAGCTTAGAACGGGTTGAGAATGGAAATATGGAGACCAGCAGGGAAGCTATTGCAATGGTCCAGAAGAGAGCAGATGATGTCTGAAGCTGAGATGGTGAATATGGAAATGGAGAGAAGTAAGCAACGATGAGACATTTTAGGAGGTGAAATTGCCAGGGCTAAGGGAATAGTTGGGTCTGAGAAATAGGGGAAGGCATCAAGGATGTCGGGTTTCTGACCTCAGCCAGCTGGTGGCTTGTGGTATCATTTACTGAGATGGGAATCTGTGGTAGAGACCCACATTTGGGAGGAAGGAGCTCGACTTGGGATTTAGACTTGTGCCTTTGAGAAACCCAACTGGAGATTTGGAGCAGGCAACTGAGTACGTGAGTCTGATTATTGGACCTGTAGATGTGGATGGTAGGAATTGAATATAGAGTGAGAAAGGGAAGCTTGAAAACACACTTCAGTACACACTGAAATGGCTCTGCGGAGAAAAATGGGCTTGGGGAGAAGATCAAGAAAAAGCAGGCAGAGGTAGGAGGGAATAAAAAGTGCTTCTGGTTCTTGAAGCCCAGAAAGAGAGTTCAGGAGGAAGGGTCCCTGAGAAGCCAAGGGGAGGTGAGCACTGAGTCCTCAGCTTTAGCAACATGGTGCTCATTAGCCATCTTAGCCAACGTGATGGAGTGGAGGAGTGAAGGCAGCTTATGGGAAGGGAGAGAAGAGCGATCGTACATTGGAGAAGTTTCTTTGGGAAGGAGAGAAGAAAGAAAAGTAGCAGGAAGGGGTTTGGGTTGAGACAGGTGTTTTTTGTTCTATCTGAAGAGAGATTTGAGCAACTTTAAATGTAAAGGGGAAAGACTCAATGTTGGGAAGCGCTGAGCATACAGAGGAGAGGAGACAGGCTATAGTGTTGGGCTCCGGAAAGAGCAGGAGGGGCTTAGAATCACACACAGGGCCTGACCTCGGGGTAGGAAGCATCCACTGAGGGATAAGAGGAAAGGAAGGAGGATGGCGCCAGGGAAGGTGGGGCTGCAGCAGGAAGTTGAGGTCTGCAGGTCACGTGCAGAAATATGTGGTGGGCCAGGAAGGGTAAAAAGCGAGTGGAGAGGGTTTGAAAGAGAAGAAACTCCCAACTTAGTGACCTCGAAGGAACTTTCTTCATGGGCAGCTTGGAGGAGAGGTAACTGCATGGAGGGAAGAGGGGCAATGAAGACGGACGAAGGAAGAGGGTCACATCCAAGCCACCCCCCTCCCCAGTCCGCTTCCTGCTTACCCTTCAGCCCGCCTTGGTTCTTGGTCTCCAAGCTCATAGCCAAGGATGCAAACAAGGTGGGTCTGCGACAGGAGCTCCCAGTTTCTGGCTTCCAGATAGCTAAGAGGGTGTCCTTTTAAAGACTCACAAATATTAGCTTACCACGAGAACCAATCCATTTTTGAAAACTCTCCTTTTGTTGTGGCTTCTTGATGATACTTCCAAAGGTTGACACAGGCAAATAAAATAGTGCAAGCATCCACTAAAATTTTAATGCAGAAGTATATTAAAAGTCTTTTGTTCCTTAGGCTTTTCTTCTCGGCGAGAACAGGACCTAACTGTTTAACTTGTGGTTGAGGATTATTTGTGTGGGGCACCTTGGTAGGTGAAATGTAGTGGATTTGGCATTTTGCCCGTGGAACACTGGGCAGGAGCTCCAGTTACAAATTGCAGCTGTATAAAATAACAGGAAATGTGGGGCTTTGAAAGATTCCACTGGAAAGATTAATTATTTGGAAAAGGGTTATGCAGCCGCGCCGCGTGTTTTTGGAGGAAAGATGCCCCGCGCCATGTTTAATAGCGCAAAGGAAAATGTTGCCGCTGGGCTGAAGAGGGGAAGGGAAGGAGCTCTTTTTTCTCGCAAGGGCTCACCTTTAGTTTTAAAACCATCTTTATTCTCTTTTCGAGAAGACAAGGAGTTAGAAATGAAAGCCAGATGGAATTCCTGAAAAGATCGGAGTCTTAAAAAAGAAAAGATTTGGATGTCCTAATTCTCTGAGATAACCTCCCTATTGTCTTTCTATTTTATTTTAATTCTTATCACTACCATCCTCCTTCGTGGCCCTTAACCCCTAACAATTTCCTATACATCAATCCGCCATGGACATTCATTTTCCTGTGGGCATTAGAATGTTACTCAGATAAAAGTTCACAACTTTTGGGTGGACATTGACTCTGGATTTAGCCACCCTGTGATGTCCAGAAAGATAAACCAACATGTACTGCACAGCCGGGACATCTCCAACTGATCAGCCAGCCGACACCCAGATGGGTTTGAGCACCATTTTCTGAGAACAATGTGTTTCTACACATTTGGAGTAAAATAATTCGGTCTCCCCAGTGTACCTGCGAACTGTCAAGAAATTGTAGAGGACTCAGTATATGGGATTTAGGGAGGGGGGAGGGCATTTTCTTGAGTTCCAGAGACATCCATCTATCGATTTATATAGAAAGGGAGTATATGTTTCCAGGTAGGTCCATCACTTTGTTTCATCTTGACTATCACTCATCCGAAGTCGGCCCTGGAGAGATTTATTTGAAGGTTTGCTTGAGTAATGGAGGGAGGAAATTTTCTCCCTTGGTTTCTACGTGTCTCAGAGTTGACCCTGACCACCAAATATGAGAAATGTCTATCTGACATGATCAGGGAGTGGGACGTTCAGGTTAATGCATCGCTATTTGGATTGATAAAGAGCAACCATTTGGAAACGGTATGTGCAGTAAGCCGTGCCCCACCCGCAGTTCTGATGCCGCAGGACCCAGACTTTCCGAGGTGCCAGGACGCCAGCACTTGGAATCGTTCAGTGCCTCGGGTCACCACTGGGAGCAGCAGTTACCACACAGCAAGTTGACGGGTAGTAAACTGGGCATTGTCAGTACAGTTCTGCTCCATTGCTAATGGAATTTTTAAGTCAGAGATGAGCCGTTTTGGAGATTATGATGGACGTTCATGATTTCCCTTCATTCCTAAGATCTAACAGCACAGTCTCATGGCTCAGATATGAAGGGAGAGGAGGAGCAGGAACTTGTCTGCTGTACCCATCGTCTCCATTTCCTGTACATCCCCCTCCCCACTCCCGCACCATTATTTTCTGCACACCTGAGTATGTACCCTGACCAGGAATTGAACCCCTCACCTCCTGGTATACAGGTGGATGCTCCAAAAAACTGAGCCACACTAGCCAGGGCTTAGCATATACATTGCATTTAATCTTCATGAGAAGCCTGCTTTCCAATGAAGAAAGTGAGGCTCAACTTCCTGCTCAGCGCCAAGCAGCAGCATCTTAATCCCATCTTGTCTCCCCAAGCCGTGCTCTTTTTCTCTTTTACCTTTGGATCCAACCTCTCATTACAGATGAGCAAACTCCAGGCAGAGAGGCTGCAGGGCTTGCTCTGAGTTGCACAGTGGTTTCCATTTTATTTCACAGAATGTTGAACACACACACACACACACACACACACAACATGGCTCAAGCTCTTTTCCTTTTCCTGTATGTATAGTTCCTGGGCATCTTGGGGGAAGGTGGAGTGGGGTGGCAGGTAGATCTAAGCACTGCGTGGGTTACTCATGCAGGTTCTCTTATCCTGGATCAATAGGAAGAAAAGGGGGTTAAATGTAATGTGGCTTCAATACAAATTTGACAAATGAAATGGAAATCCTATAGCCTAATAGTTGCATATTTTAGAAATAAGTAAATATTTACTGATTTTTTTCTGATTAAAAGTAACACATGCTCATGAAGAACATTTATGTGATACTGCAAAGTATTAAAATTTAAAAAAAGGAAAATCCTATTACCCAAAAAGACTAATGGGGTTTGCTTGTTTATTATTTTAAAGCTTACAAAGGGAAATTGTACCTTCACTTGCTCCATGTGGCTGTTCTAATTGGGGCTGAGGTTGCAGACATTTTTGTTAATCCTTCTCAGGAAGTAAGCAATAGGACAAAGAAGACTGGCCTACAAAACACAAATTTAGTGCTGTTCTTGGTCAAAACTACTATTTTTCCACAATCCTCAGTTAAAATTCAGTCTCTTCTCTTAGTTCTGAGCTAAAAGTGATTTACAGATTTGATAAACAATTCCTCCATTATATTGAGGCCTCAATAAATGCTCTGGGTTGAAATGGAATGAAACAGATGGTCAATGGCATCAGGGATCATGGTCTTCAATTTTATGAAATCCGGTCTGACTGAAGAACTAAGGCAAACACGTGGGGTGGGTCAGACAGACCTGGTTCTGCCTCATAGTTGTTTGACTTTGGCAAAGATTCCGATAGAAGTTGGCACCAAGTATAAGGTAGCCCTAAACTTTCCAATGGGGAATCCTCCCATCATATTTTGGATAATCTGAGCACATAAAACTTTTAGTGACATAGTAAAATTGTGATATGCTTACTGAGTTTATGAATTTAGTTATATATACATGATTAAAGCCATTTATACAATGCGATGCATGAATTTGTAAACACTTCTCCCACCCCTCACCCCCACTCCCGTATTTCATAAAACAAAGCGAGTCAAGCTCTTCATGTGCCTCTTGGTCATCGGCATCCTCATTGTCCCTAGGGCCACTTACTGGGCTCACTCACTTCCATCTGGATTGCTGGAGATTCTCTTGGACCCTGTTTGGGATGCTGTCACTGGAAGTTTTATCCCAAACCACAAAGTGCCCATTCGCATAGCATTAGTCAGTTCATGTTTTCACTGGTCTTTCCAACATAACTTACTCACTGTTCTGCTTTTCAAAGGGATCATAAAAGGCTTGTTTATAGCAACTGACTGCATTGCAAATGTGAAGTCATATTCCCAGGAATAACTAACAAACTGTGTTACATTTTTCTTACCTCCTTTCGTACCAAGTCAGTGATCTCCATAAGCTTCCAACACTAGCATTAATTGAGGTCATTTTAGGCTAATGTAGTCGTCAAATGGTACCATGGTTGTTAAATATAAAGAAAGTTAGAAGGCATTGGAGGTTAACATGGTGTAAACATTGCAAGGACTCTGTGATATTGTGATTTATATTAAGAAATAAATATATTTGGTCTTCATTCCATTTCTGGCACAAAGTTCCAAAAACCATTTAAGTTTCCTGATGACAAGAGCCATAAAGGTGAAATGAGTGTCATTTGTTAGTTCTATAACAAGGCCCTTACAAACACACCAGAGTTTATTTTAATGAGGTGATTTTTGGAAAGCCCCAAAATAACCTTAGGATGGGGGCCGGTTGCCAGGAGAACCGACCACAGGATTAGAGAGTTGGGATTTTTAGTCCCACCCACCTGACCTCTAGGGAAGGGAGAGGCAATGGAGGTTAAATCAATCACCAGTGACCAATGATTTCATCAATTATGCCCAAACCCAGTTATTTAAGCTCATGCGTCACACCCAAGACAATACTCCAGTCCTTGGAAGTCATGCTCCACACACTGGCTTCAAAACCCACCGAAGTTTGAATGTATTCAGACAAGATGCTGATTTTGAATGCTGCCACCTGTACCTCTCCGGGCAGAGCCCCATACCTTTCCAATTTGGGTCCCTAGGACCTGAGCTATGTGATGTCCCAGCTGAGCAGAGCAGAAGTTTGCTCTGGGGGACCAGCCTGGAGTGAGGGCGGGAATGCTGGGGCTGGGGGGTCACACAGAGGTGAAGGGGCCCAGATATTACAATGACGACCTCTGAGAATAAGGACTAGCAGCCAAAAGTAGGTTTGAGTCCAAAAGCCAAAATAGTGTCAAAGTTGGGTGACAAGTCAATGAACAGGTTAGAACCCAAGTAGAGAGAAATCACAAGAAAATGAATGATCAGTAAAGACATGGCCAGAAAATTAAAACTGAATTCATATTGACTTAAATGGGTATTACTCCACCATCCTGCTAATTAAGGGGACTTGACACCAGCCTATGCGCATGTGAATATATGCCCAAGAGATTCATGTGTATAATGGGGTACAGGGGGTGCCAGCTTCTGCCCTTAAGGAGCTGAAAAAACAGGATCAATGAAGGAGAAAGCAAACATCTGCTGAGCACCAGGAGTACAGGCCCCACAGGGCTGCGGCTCGGCTGCCAAAGGGCCTAGATTGGAAACCCAGCGCTCTCGCTTGCCTGCTAGCTAACCTTAGCCCTGGTAGTAACACTTCTGCTCTGTTTCCTACTTTCAAATGTGGATACTAGCGCCTGCCTCCGGGGCTGTGGTGATGGCTGAATGGGTTAATGCATGTTGTGATGGGTTACAGAAAGCCACCAGTGATTTACTACTCCTCCCATTAAATAGCGAGGTCTATCTACTCTCCCCGTGAGCCTGGCCTGTTCCTGTCACTGGTTTTGATCATGTGACTATCAGAATAATGGCACCTTGTCCTTGTCCTAATATCCAGAGCCTGTGAATATATTATGTTCATAAAAAAGGGGAATTAGAGGTTGCTAATCAGATGCCCTTGAAGTGGAGAGTTATCCTGGATTACCCAGGTGGCCTCATGACATGACAGGGGTCTTTAGAACTGAAGAGGGAGGCAGGAGAGTCAGAGTCAGAGGGACACAGGAAAAGAAAGGCTTGACCAGCCATTCATGTCTTTGAAGATCGAAGGGGCCACTAGCCAGGTAATGTAGACAGCCTCCAGAAAAGGCTAGAAAATGCATTCTCCTCTAGAGCTCTCAGCAAAGATCACAGCCCTGCTGACAACATGGTTTTAGCCTTGTGAATTTTATTTGAGATTTCTGACCTCCAAAACTGTAAGATAATAAATTTTCATTGTTGTAAGCCACTAAATTTCTGGTAATTTTTTTGCAGCCACAATAAGAAACTAATACTAGCCAACAGAATGGGGCAGAATTATGCTGTGTAATATCTGAGGCTGGGCCTTAAGAGATCTGCAGCTTCTAATTTCACCCCTCTTGGAAGTCAGCTGTCATGTAAGCAGTCCAACTATGCCAAGTCACCATACTGTGAGGAAGCCCAAGCTTCCACATGAGGAGCACCAAGTTGCCAAATATATGAGTAAAGCCTTCTGGTCCTTGCAGCCCAGCCTAGTCACCAACTGAATGCAGTAGAATAAATGGCCCCAGCTGACATATGTAGAATAGCACCATCCAACTGATCCTGCCTGGATTCCTGACCAACAGAAATGTGAGCAAACAAAATGGTTGTTGTTTTAAACCCCCAAGTATTAGGATTATTTTTCATACTGTGATAGAGAGCCAAAGTTCTTGAAAAACACTTAGAAAGGATCATGCCACATATAAGCATTCAATATGTGTTGATTATTATTATACTAACTTAGTTTTTCATGTACAAACTTCTCAATAACTTTGCTAAATGGTGTCTTGGTCCATTTTGGCTGCCATAACAAAAACAACATAGACTAAGTAGCTTATAAACAAACAGAAGTTTATTTCTCACAGCTTTAAAGGCTGGGAAGTCCTAGATTCCATGTCTAGTGAGGACTGGTTTCCTTGTTCATAGATGGCAAGTGAGCAGTTAGGGACAATGAGGCAGGTGAGTGGTTAGGGGAGATCACGCAGTCAGGCAAAGAGGTTAGGGATGATCAGACAGGCAGGCAGAGTGATTAGGGGAGATCAGGCAAGCAAGCAAGCGAGTGGTTAGTAGCCAGCAGTCCCAGGGATGTCTGACTGCTGGTTTAGGCCAGATCCGCAAGGTCAGTTGGACATCCCCCGAGGGGTTCTGGATTGCAAGGGTGCAGGTGAGGATGAGGACCCCACACTCCCACTCTCTCTCCTCCCCCTGCACAAATTTCATGCACTGGGCCTCTAGTTTCCAAATAAAGTCATATCCTGAAGTTCTGAGTGGACATGAATTTTGGGAGCACACTACTCAACCCAGAGTAGTCCCTCTGTTTCATACTAGAAAACTAGAGATGTCATTAGGCAGGCTCTGCTCAAATGAGCTTCAGGCAAAAATTCAGAAGGGCAATAGTATAAACCTTGAGGAGAACAGGTTGGGAAGACTTCAGGCAAAAGGTAAGATTGAACCTTCACTTAGACATTTCCTAAATCTCTGACCGTTTGGGAGCTGCAAACAAATGTTGCTGAGTGCTATTTCTCTGGGTCAACCATGGAGGTGAGTGTTGCTCGCTTTGAATAAAACTCTCAAGCCATTTTAGAAGGTCCCACGATGAGGATCCATTTTCCATTCACTGCTTGTCTTGTCGGCATCTTTTGTGATGTGCCTCTGTCCTGATGAGCCCCTCGCTGCAGGTGGGGAGCCCTTGGACATATTCCCCCTAAAACCTGATCTCCTCTGGGAGATTTATTTATGGAGGAATGTAATTCAGAAGTTTGGTGCCATGTAAGTCTCAGCGAAACTACTTTCAAATGCCTACAATGTGGATATTTCAAAATCAAATCTATGTCTGAACAAGACCAAGCTTGCTAGCCTCGTGAAGACATTGTGCATGCCAAGTTCAAAAGAAGAAGACACCGCATCTTAGGCTACTTGATCCAAATACAAAACAGAATGTAAAACATTATGACTAGTCCCACTGGCTCCAATTCTCTTTAACATGCATGGGCTCTGGGGTCAAGCAGACCTGGGTTCCAGTCCCATTCTTGCCACTTAGCAGTGGTGAGACTTTGATATGCCGCCCTTGAGCCTCATCTTGGAAATCTACAGACTGGTCCTACTACCTATGTCAGCAGGCTGCTGTGAGGATTCAGTGAAAGTAAAATGCAAAATGCATTGAGCAGTTGAAGGGCCTTAGTAGGGCCTCACAGTGTTAATGTGTTCAGTTCCAGGACCTTATCTTCCTGCACTGACATGGGTGCCAAGGACAGACATGGGTAAGCTGTCACTGAACTCAGCAGAGTCCCCAAGTGTCAGGCTTGTGCATCCTTCTCTTCTACTACCAGACTTTGTCCTCAGTACACACGAAGGTTGGGCAGGGAGACCCCAGAGTTGGGAGTTTAGAAATAGATTGGACAATGCAACGACTGGGGACAAAAGAGACACACGAACTAGGCAAGAAAGCTTTTCCCCCTCTGGTCTGCTGTGGGCTCTTTGCCTCTCATGAAAGAAGGTGAGTCGGTGACAATCCTGCAGAAAAGAACAAAGCCCCCCTCCTCCCCACCTGGGCAGTGGGCATGAGGAAGGGCAGAAGGGGTCTGTGGTGACGCAGCAGATGGCTCAGGAGAAAGGGTCTGAGCTGTCCCCTCAGGCCAAGTCGGGATAACAGACCAAGTCAGACAAGTTAGCAGCGGTCACAGAGTTAATCTGAAAGTGGGGCCACAGTGTCTGGCCCACCTCACACAATAATTAGTGCTAACATTTACAGAGCCCTTACCTTGGTTATATATCAGCTCATTTCATCTTTATTATAGCTCTACCAGGGCCTACTGTCATTGCCTTCCTGGGGCCCAGAAAAAGTGTGTGGTTATCAGTTCCAAGAGGGGATCCTGTGATCCTCAACCTTCTGGTGGAAGGCCCCTGAGGACTTACTTTCCTGTCCAGCTCCCCGACCCCCAATCCCAGGTCCCTGACACTTGTCTGTGACCCCGCCTTTGGAGGACATGTTTCTGCAGCTCGGCCTTAGCACCCCTTTGCACAATAGTGGTAGTTGCCCCTCTGCTATAGGTAGCAGACACTGTGACACTTGACCAGTCCTGCCCCTTCTGGCCTGACCTCTGAGAGCTGGGAAAGGACAGACAAGGTTCTGGGAGTGAAAGAGGGAGGTGAGGAGATTGCCCCAACCCCCAAATATACAACAGTTCCTGCTGCCAGAGAATCAAGAAGTCTTAAAGAGACAAGCCTTTCGTTCTATAATTATGGTAAGAAATTTTAAGGGCAAATACCACTAGAAAACAATGTTGGCACTGGCTCGAACTCACACTATATCTGAATGATTCTGAGATCTGGGTTCAGAGCAGGGAACAAACAAAGACTAGGGCCCGCGTTGGAAGTATGAATGAAAAGAACCCACAGAAGGAGGAAGAGGCAGGCAGAAAGGGAAGGCTTGGTTCAATCAGAATGAACAACAGTTCCCTCAACTAGTCCTGTCTGGAAGAGCTCCTGAGAGCCATCTTCCAAAATCTCCAGATTTCAGCCGGAACAATGCTGAGGAAGCAGCTGCCTCAAGGAAGGGGGTGGGTGAAAGTATTGGACTCATTCACCGGACACTGATTTGCTAGAAAAGGAAGTGGGGGTGTTGGGGACATTATTTCCACTTCCTGGATACAGTCAAACAAGAAACAACTGAGTTCCAACAGGACAAGGCAATAAAATAGGTGACCACCACGGGTGGTGCCACACCCAACACATGTCAGGATATAGTAAGAGCTGGCAGTAGTATTTTTCAGCAGTGCTTTGTTACCATTTTAAATCTAAAGGACAACAAAGACACCTTAAGAATGCTTTTTTAAAATGTTATTGATTGATTTTATAGAGAGAGGAAAGGTCACACAGAGAGAGAAACATTGATTTGTGGTTCCACTTATTGATGCATTCATTGGTTGGTTCTTGTATGTGTTCTGACCCAGGATTGAACCTGCAACCTTGGTGTATTGAGACATTCTAACCAACTGAGCACCCCGGCCAGGGCAAGAATACTTTGTTTTAGAGTCAGCTCCAAAATTATTGAACACAACCTCGTTGCCTTTTAATAAGATTAAATGAACTGTGGTACATTCAGACAATGGATTACTAGGTGACCACTAAAGAAACCTGGCTGCTTTCTATGTATGGGTATGGGATGATGACCAAAATAAATATGGGAAAAAAGCCAGAATATTTTACAGAGTGTGCAAAATACATTTTGATACATTTGTACAAAATAATATGTCCATAGTTTTGCAGATGTGTAGAATGTCTCTAAAAGAATACACATGAATGTGTATGAGATATTAAAGATAATAATGGAGTTGTAAGTCAGGATAGTAAGCCTTAGCTGGTTTGGCTCAATGGATAGAGCATCGGCCTAGGGACTGAAGAGTCCCGAGTTTGATTCTGGTCAAGGGCATTTAGCCGGGTTGCAAGCTAGATCCTCAGTAGGGGACATGCAGGAGGCAGCCGATCAATGATTCTCTCTCATCACTGATGTTCTATCTCCCTCTTCCTTCCTCTCTGAAATCAATAAAAATATATTTAAAAAATGACAAGGAATTTTTTTAAAAAATGAGTCAGGATAGTGATTCTCCTTGTGGAGACACGTGAGGTGGAGGGCTCCTGGGTGCTGCTAATGTTCTGTTCTTGACCTGGGTGCTGGTTACAGGAGGTGTTCAGTCGGTGAACGCTCATTCATCTGTATTTATGACTCGTGCACTGTTCTGTGTTATGTACTCCAACACTAATGTTTTAAACTAATTTTGAATAATAAATAAAATCATCAAATAATGTGAAATACATTTTAAAGTAACTTTGAAAAATAATGAAGACATAACTCCAAATTCATGCAATCAAAGAGGTTCTCAGTCCCTTTCCCAGCAGATTAGTCCTGGCTATTACTCACCGCCCAGTCCAGTGCAGGGGATGAAAGAGGCTTAAGTTTCCACGTTTCCCAATCTGGCCTCATTTACTCTTCCTTCACACTGACCTCAGCCTCTTGTTTATCAATTGTGCCAGGACTTTTTTTTTTCCCCCAAACAGATGAAACCACAGTTGTTCATCTGTTCAACAAAGTCAGCCGCTGTGCAGGCTGTGGCTCCCCAGGGCTGAGGTGTTGAAGAAAACCTGCTGGCTGGGAAACTGAATGGAAGCTGTTTATTTCATGTCCATCGTTTTTCAATAGGAGCAGGTATAGTTCTTTTTATTTTTTAAAAAAAACTTTTTCTTAAAGAGATGAAGACAATTAGTTGATCCTTTTCATTGAAGAGAAAGAAAAAACAAATTTCCTGATACGTGGTGGTGACATTTTTCCTAAAGAGTCACAGGTTGCCCCAGAAAGAAAGAAAAAAAAAAAAATCAAGGCCTTTCCAACCCCATTTTCAAATGTGATCTCAGGCATTCCCTTTGAGGAAAGTTGGGTGTTCACCCAGGAAGTTCAAAGCATCGGCCAAGATTCAGCCACACCTGGGAATTATAACCTCCTGCAGCAGGGGCAGGAAGGGCCCTGGCATTGATGGGCAGCCTACTGTGTGCCAGGCACTGTGCTAGGCACCCCAACCATTATTATATTCCTTCCGATCACAATAACTCTGTGAAATAGATTTACAGAAGGAAGCCAAACCTCTGAGGTCATATTCTATACACACCCCACTATGTTATGACTTAAAAGAATGCTTTATTATTATTGCTTAGGGTTCTCTGGAGCTCAGTTGGGTGGTTCTCACGTGGGGTCTCTCATGTGTTGCACCTAGATGTTGGCTGTGGCTAGTATTCTTAAGGCTCCACTGAACTCTATGTCTAAGCACAACTTTGTTGAACAAATAAATGCTGGCTGGGTTATCACCTGGAGTGCCTCCATGGGGCCTCTCTCAGAGGGGGTGTCCCAAGAACAAGTATTCTGAGACACTCAGGCAGAAACTGCAAATCTTCTGTCCTAGCATCACTTCTGCAACCTCTTGGTCAAAGTGAATCAGAAGCCCAGCCTAGATTAAAGGAGAAGGGGAATAGACCCCATCTCTCAATGCCTGGGGAGTAGACAAGAATTTGTAGGTCCCGTTAATCTATCATATCTAGAGTGGTGAAGACAGAACCTCAATCCAAGCTGGCCTGACTCCTTCCATTAGTCACCTATAGGCTTAATTATGAGCCTGCTTAACTGTTGGAAATGGCCACTATCAATCCTGGCGTTGAAAAAGAAAGTCGAGTGACAATATCAACACCACTTAGATGCCTCTTGATAAAGAAGCTGGTGTGGCCTGGCTGGCGTGGCTCAGTGGTTGAGTGTTGACCTATGAGCCAGGAGGTCACAGTTCAGTTCCGGTCAGGGCACATGTGGGGCATGAAGGAAGCAGCGAATCAATGATTCTCATCGTTGATGTTTCTATCTCTCTCTTCCCTCTCCTTTTTCTCAGAAATCAGTAAAAGTCAAAGACAAAAAAAGGAAATACTATTTGGAATCTGAACAAAGGTCTGTGAGCTTCAAACATATCATGTTATCATGTTTCCTTTTAGAAATAACACTCCCCCCTTCCCACCACCACCACCACCACATTCTCCTGACACTCGTCTTTGGCCACTGTCCCTACGAAAACCTGCCCTCCTCGAAGACCCATCTGCACACCCATCTTTGGTTCATCTCTGCTGTCGTGGCCAGTGCTTCTCCAGATTTTTCTGCTGTGTTATCTGGGGCTAAAAGATTAAGTTATGAATGGGCTTCCCTGGGGTATATAAAAAGAGCCTAGTCATCCAGGAGCACCGAGGAGGTTCTGTCATGCAGGTCAGTGAGGGAACATTCTATGGAAAATTGAGGTTTGCTCCCAAGAGGGGAGGAGAGGGTGCTTCATTCCTTCAATACCATTGCAGCTTTCATTCATTCCTCACACATTTCCTTGGTGCCTGTGCTGTGTGCCAGGTGCTGCCTTCTTCCTCTTTTCACTCTAAGCACCTTTTCTCTGGCCTCACCTATCTTCTCGCCTTTGGGGGTTTCCAGACTCCACCTCCAGTGCAGAGCCTCCTGCTTCAATGAATAGAGAAACTTTACCACTAAATTTAAGAAAAATAGTTTAGAGTCAAGAAGAGGAGGCGGGGGTGGGGGTGGGGGGGGGGAAGAGTGGGTGGGAAGAGATCCACCAATGAATTTGTAGGCACATATGCCTAACCCTTGGGCACAGACAATGGGGTGATGAGGGCCTAGTGGGGAGGGGAGGACAGGAGTGGGCTGGAAGAAAATAAAGGAAGTTAATGAAGGAAAAAGGAAGACCTATGTAATACTTTCAAAAATAAGGATTTTTTTTAAAAGAAGAAATAAAATTTAAGAAAAAAGAGGAGGCAGCTTACAGATTCTGAACGCATCAAATTGGAGAATTTAAAACCTAATTATTCTTTAGACATGAGCCTCTAAATAGCTTCAATCAATATTTATTGAATGATTAAGCAAACGTACAGTCATGCTGTTGGTAAATAGAAGGTTTTTTTCTAATAAGCTAATCATTAGACGAGAATGCAAGAGGGAATTAAACTTAAGAAGATAGTTCTCAGACTTATTGTTTTAACCATGCCAAACAATAGGCTTTGTACAAATTTCAAGTGTGCCTTAGGTATTTGTTAAAGAAAGTCTCAGCCTTGTCTCCATTAGACAAGATTTCAAATTAGTTAGTTTGCGTTGGCACTTAAAAGTGTGGACCAAAAAGGTGGAGAGGGGTTCTATGGCAAGTAACTTCACAGGGTGATCGGATCATAAATTTCTAACTGGGCAGGTCATGGTGGGTGGTCACACCCTAGGCCTATAACTTCTTTAGTGTAAGGTTTTAAGCCAGCCTTATCCATTGTTCTTGTCCATGTAGGTCAGCGGTTCTAACCTGTGGGTTGCGACCCTTTTGGGGGTTGAACGACCCTTTCACAGGGATCACCTAAATCCATCCTGCATATCAGATATTTACATTACGTGTCATAACAACAGCAAAATTACAGTTATGAAGTAGCAACGAAAATAATTTTATGGTTGGGGGTCACCACAACATGAGGAACTGTATTAAAGGGTCGAGGCGTTAGGAAGGTTGAGAACCACTGATCTAGGTTAATATGCTTTTGAAATATCAGAAGTAATAACCCTCCAAGTGGGCATTAACCCTCAAGAGAGCACATAATCTTGTTCCTATCTTCCTCACATCCCCTCCTTAATTTCAAATGCATAAAAGAAGCTGCAAAGCTGTCATTTTCTGGAGCATTTGAGATCTTGTTCCCTGGCATAGGTCATCAGTTTGGCTCAAATAAACTCATAAAAATTCGCTACAGGTTCTGACGTTCTGACGTCAACAAGAGGAATAACAGTGCGTGTCTTTTAAATAGCCCTTCTCCAAACTGGGCACCAGTTCAAAATGATCTTCACTCCTTCCTCGCCATACACCCAAGTGTCCTGGCAAGGCAACACTTAAAAATACAGCCTACTGTCTTAATCTGTCAAATAGAGAAAGTAATGGCACCTGCATCATCGAGTGGTCGTTGAAAATTAAATGAGATTTGTGACAAGAAAATATTTTGAGAATTTACACTTCTTTTTTTTTACCCTATATTTATTTTCTAGGGTCCCTTGGCCTGTTCCCAATTCAGTCTGCAATCTTTCCTTATCTCTTGAATTCAGTAGCATTTATTGCCTCAGGGGAGGGGTGATAAGACAAAAAAACCCAGAAAACTACTTAGGAGTGGTAAAAGTGCAGCCTTAAGACCTGTAAAATTTAACCCTTGAATAACTGAAGCATAAAGTCTGTGCCATAAATTTTAGAAATGGAAAAACAGAGAACTAGGCATATAAGAATTATCAAGAAGGAAGGAGAGAGGCAGAGAGGAGGCAAAACATTGGTAGTAGGGTCCCAGAGAAAGGTGCTTGCCCCCTGGGAGGTGGGGGATGGTATGCCCCCTAAAAAGTGGGGTGATGGTATACCCCCTGGGAGGTGGAGTGATGGAATGCCTCCTGGTTCCAGGACAGAGGAATTTGTCAAGCTGAAGAGCTGAGAGGAAGACGGGAGAGTCTGGCCTTTCCAGATGCTGGACACAGTGGCTTGTTCTTCATGAAGCGGGAGGTGGTCTGAGTTAGCAGGGAGAACCAGGGCTTTGCAGTATGGAGCAAAGAAGCAACTCTGCGGGGGGCTGATGGGAAATAAGGTCTGGTGATGACATTGGCAAAGTTAATTTGTATATTGGGACCCATACAATGGAGGTTGCCCATGGAAGCACAAATCTAAACTTAAGTCAGCTCCCACTTACAGGAAATACCTGTTAAGGAAACCAAACATACACAAACCACAAGCCTTTATTCCTTGAGTAAAGGACATCAAACTCAAATTGTTTCGGTTTTGGCATTTCAGATGATGTAATGGCAGATACCACCATGGGTAGATGAACTATAGGCTCTGAAATCTCAGGGATTCCCCAGCACCTAGGACCTTAGACAAAACCTGACATGGAGTAGAAGTAAAAATCAATTGAAACTGTTTCTGTCAGAAGAATGAGCATTTAACATAGAATTAGAAATTAAAGCCATTTATTTAAAAAGTAAATTAAATTGAATTATTCAATTCCACATATCTCATCCAGACCTTAAGATTTACTCCCACTCTAAGGTAACGTGTGTGAGTGCCTGGTATATAATATGTGCTCAATAAATGCTAGTTACTATTATCATTATTATCTTAGATCCCAGGACAAGACACTGAAGAAGGTCCTATTGTAACAGAATGAAAGACCCTCTGACTACATCTTGGTAAACTCTACTTTATTCCCATGGCCTCCAGGCTAATAGCTTCTGCTTTGTCTTGTATGCAAACATGCTAATCATTACAGGAATTCTACTTGCTGCCTGACTGTTACCAAAACAGCCCCTTACCAGAAAGTGCCTCTTCCAAGGAGATAAGGAAAGTGCGTACAAGAATTATGATTATTTACCCAAGATTTGCAAGAACCTCATGATAGAGCTCACATCAACTAGCAGGCTTTTCCTCAGACCCCTGCTGACTCCCAGGGGTCAGTCACCTATCACCCTTCCCATTTCCTCCTCCTTTGACATAAAAGAAGCGTGAGCTCTGTTCTTGGGGAGTCAGATTTGGAGAAGCACTAGGTCTCTCATTTGCTTGGTTAGTGCCTTCTCCATCGACAAACCTTTCCTTACTTCAAAAGGCCAAACTCTGATGTTTGGAGTTCGGCCCCTGAAGCATCAGGCACATGGACTTTGTACGAGTAACACTACTGCACACTTTAAGAAAGTCTCATTACCTTCCTTTCAAGAACTAAAGAAGGAAAGGGGGTCCACTTTATTCCTACCCGCAGACACTCAAGTTAGTGCTTTGAACAGTTATGGAGGAAAAATGGACCATTGACAACACAGAGGGAACAGCAGTGAGGATGCTCCATGACTGGCCAGGTAAGTTCTCTCTTTACTTTTCTTTCTTAAAATTGACCTCTATAAAGAATACTATGTATTCATCAAAGCAGCGTCTTTTGGGGCACACAGTAAATCTATACATCCCAGTTTATCTTGGAAACATAGATGGAATCGTGGGATCAATTCTGACCAATGGAAGCGGGGAGAAATAAGAGGTGTCACTTCTTGAACCCTAAAAACCTTTCATGTGATTCTCTACAACTGGGAGGAAAAGGGCTCTGAGGACCCATGAAACAGCCACAGATGGGAGAAGCCTGGACTCCTGAGAAGCCCGGGGGAGGAGAGCCACAGAACTAGGACACTTGGCTTGGACTGTCCGCTTAGTGAAAAATGAGCTTTCCTTTGGGCTCAGCCATTAGAATGTGGGGGGTGTCTGACAAAGCAGTCAACTCTAGTACACACGGTACAAGTGCCAGAGGAAGTTTGTCAAATGTGATTGTGTCTCATACCCCTATACCCACCTTCAATCCCTGTCATCACATTTGACTAGTTTTAGTCCTCCCAGCAGTCAGACAGTGTGTGAGTACAACTGCAGCTTTCTTGCCTCCTCAATGTTCTTTGGGGGGATGTAGGCACATAAAACCAGTAAACATGAGATGGTTTCATTTTAGGAACTTGCTAATCTAGATTGAGAGAATTTTAGAAATGGAAGGCACGTTTGTAGTCACCTGGTTCAACTGTTAAAACAAGTGAGGAGGTTTTCTGAGATCTGCTCTTACTAAAGTAGGTCAATAATGAAAATAGCCAAATCTGAGCATCAAAAGACCTTCCAGTCTACCTGATGTATGATCTTTATAGCTCTGAGAAGCAAAAGCAAAAAGTAATTTAAAACAATAAGTGTGTGTGTGTGTGTGTGTGTGTGTAAAGGTGACAGTGGATAATTGAGAATTTGCTAATGAATGAGATTCAGGCGGGAGGTGGGGAGATGGGGGCATGCATATGAAAGGCTATGAGCAATGATGAAAAGGTTTTAGTTCAGCCTGTGTGGCTTGGTTTATGAACCGAGAGCTCTCGGTTCAATTCCCAGTTGGGGCATGCGTTCGGGTTATGGGTTCGATCTCTAGTGCAGGGTGTGTAAGAGGCAGCCAATCAATGACTCTTATTATTGATGTTTCTGTCTCTCTATCCCTCTCCCTTTCTGAAATCAATTTTTAAAAATGTTTTAAAGACAGAAAAGGTTTTACTACCAACTTTTGTAATTATGAAGGTTTCTACACTTGAACTGAGATCAGAATTGGGGGGTAGAAGGGAACTAATGAGAAGGAAACCAAAGCCTTGTTGGACAAAGTACTGACTTACAGCCATAGGCTGGATACTATTGGAACCCAAGTCAGCACCCACATCTTCAGAGCTCCCTTCAATGTGCCTGTCGATACATCCAAACGTCCAGCATTAACCACTCATGCTTTAGAATTAGAGCAATGTGGTTAAAATTCTGGGTTTCTCTCTTACCAGGTGGGTCATCTCAGGAACAACATTTAATATCTCTGAACAGCATTTAACTTCATCTGTAAAATAGAGGTAATAATAATAGGACTTTGCTTTTAGGGTTGTTATATCAATTACCCAGATTAATGCATTGAGTGCTTAGTAAACATCTGACCTTAGTAAAATTTTGTGATGTTTTGCTGCTACTTAAAAGAATATCAAAGTTGTATAAGAACAATGCAGCAGCCTTAACAGAACAACACCCCACACAGCTTGAGGATTACTTCCTCTGTGAACAGAAAGCATTATACATTCACTAGAAGCCCAGCGCATGACATTCATGCACTGGAGGGGAGAGGTCTCTCAGCCTGACCTGCACCCTCTTGCAGTCCGGGACCGCTCAGGAGGTGTCTGCCTGCTGCTGGCTTAGGCCCACTCCCCACAGGGAACAGGCCAAAGCCAGCAGCTGGACATTCCCCAAGGGGTCCTTAGCGCTGCTGTAAGGCAGAAGAGGCTCCTGTCACTGCTGCTGTGCTTGCCAGCCATGAGCCCAGCTTCTGGCTGAGCAGCGCTCCCCCTGTGGGAGTGCACTGACCACCAGAGCAGCTCCTGCACTGAGCGTCTGCCTCCTGGTGGTCAGTGCTCATCATAGCAACCAGTCGTTTCACTGATAGGTCAATTTGCACGTTAGCCTTTTATTATATAGAATGTATTTGAAGAACTTCAAGTGTATTGATTTTTTTTAGCTGAAGGCTCTTGATAAACAGCAAATGCAGAGAGAGACTTTCTCTGAACTCCCCCTTACCTGTCTAAAGACAGATCCTCCATAAATAACTCAATTGCTATGAATTGCCTCCCTTCTTCTCCCCGGGATTTTCATCAACATGGGATGATAGACTGATCACAGGAAAGGAGACTAGAAGTCCACACCACACCCAGACAAACTTTGTCACACACTATCATATCTCCCTGAAAATTATTTACTCTCCCCTAAGTGATCTATATTCCCCCTGCTCTTCTCCTAACAAGATAGCATATAAGCTTTTAAATCCCATTACTTTTTTGGGTATTCACTTTTTTATGCCTCTGCCTATGTAATATTAAAAATTAATAAATTTGTATACCTCTCCTGTTAATCTGCCTGTAGTCAGTTTATCTCATAGATCCAGTTATTGAACCCAGGAGGGATATAAAACAAGAAAGGGCCTTGTAAAGAAGAAGCAACCTGGGAGCCTAAGATGGGCTGCCCTAGCTCTCTGGGCAGTCAGAGAAAAGGGGGCCTTGGGAACAGGTTCAGGGGACTAGCCTGGGACGAGCTACTGCTGCCCATTGCTCCCCAGGTTGCAAATCTTGTGGGGTCTGTTAGAATTTAGTAGGATTTAGGAGATGCATGCCTATGGGAAACAAGTGAGGGAAGAAGAGGGAAAAGGGAGTGGCAGGGACTGCTCCCCAGAGGGAAAGCAGGAGCTGGGTCCTTTGTCTTGAGGTTTTATCTCTTTCTCACAGGCACAGGCAAGAATCTTAGGGGAGATCTCCAGGGAGATTCTTAGCAGAATATTCATCAGTTGTCTTGTTATTCTGTCTTGTGTCAGTCCAAATTAGAGCCACAGGCAATGAACCTAAGATGACTAGAGGGAAGGTAAGAGTTTTTCCTCTCCTACATCACCTGTTGGGAAGACTGGAAAAGTTCAAAAGAGGGGTGCTGGCTGTACCTGTTCCTGATTGAATAGGCCTCAATTTTGCCACATTTATATAAGAGAAAGAAGCCTGGGGAGGGACTGGAAGCTTCCTTGTCTTGAATATTGATCTTGGTGGTAGTTACCCAGGTACAAAAATTCAGCAGGCTGTATACTTAAGGTTGTGTGTGTTTTGCTATATCTAAGTTACGCCTCAATTAAAAAATACCAGTGACCAAGCTTACCCCCCCTCCAAAGAAAGTCTGGATTTAAGTAGTATGGGCTTACTCTCTGGCACCAATGTAGCTGAAACTCTCCAATTAGCTCTAATATATAGGCAGCACTGAGAAACACCGGCAGGGGCCTCAGCACATTCTTGTAGGGGCTGGCCAGGGCTGGTCTGTGCCCAGCCTTTGGAAGCAGGATTAGCCTCTGGGAACTAAGTGAACTCTAGGGGTTATAGGACAGTTTGTGGGGTAGGAAAGAGGAGCGTTATGATTTGTGAACTCCCATCTGTCTCCCTATTGTTACAGAAGAGAATTTCAACACCTGTTTCCCTGAAAGAATTCAGAGCCAGGATCCTTGAGGTAATATATTAGGCAATAAGACAGACATGAGCGGAACAAGGATGCTGGGCCAACTGGCACTACCAGATGTGTATGTGAGACATGGGGCATAGCCAAAGGGGTTCTCGCCTAAAGTGTTGGGCCTTGGAAAAGACCAGTAGCCTACTTGTCCAAGAGACTCAACCCTGTTGCATCCGGTTAGCCTGCTTGCCTCCGGGCGATAGCGGCCACAGGGATGCGGTTGAGGCTTTGCTTGAGAGCACACCGGAGCGCTGGATGTCAAATGCTCGAGTCATCCAGTTTCAGGCACTTCTGCTACCAGCCTCCTTCCTGATGACGACCCTGAGGAACCTTTACATAACTATTTAGAGGCCGACGACTTTGTAAAGACAGCCCACCTGGGCCTCACTGACACCCTACTGGCATCGCCGGATGAGGTACTATTCATGGACAGGAGCAGTTCTGTCCAG